>VCRD01007251.1:0-18530 GCA_006783055.1 Trinorchestia longiramus
CCTCTCCTGCCCTGCCGTGCCTCTCCCTCTCCTGCCCTGCCTTTCCCTCTCCCTCTCCTGCCCTGCCGTGCCTCTCCCTCTCCTGCCCTGCCGTGCCTCTCCTGCCTTGCTATTGAGTATTTGCTGTGGTCATCAAGACTACTCTGCATGAAACCACAAGAAAATTTTGTATACAAACCTGTCAATTAGGGTTTTATGAAAGCTGTGTAGTTCCTTAACTTGAGTCATTTGTCTTTTCTAGATGAAATAAATCTTGTGTTAGTGTGTATGTTTGTTTGCCAGTGATATTAGTATAATAAAGTAATTAGCATCAATCAGAGGGAGTAAGAAGAATTGCTTTGGACTTAACTTGTGTTGCTGCTGTGCGTGTAACTCTGAGTGGCCGCTGCAAGTCCCGTGTGCTCCACTCGCTGAATGTTCCCTAGATGAGATAAACCGAGGCCTCTGTGCCCTCACCATGAAGATTGACCGTGCGAAGCTCAAGAAAAGTAACTCCGAGGTACCAGCGGACTGTGGTTGGCTCATAGAAAAACTGCAGGTGTGCAGCAACGATGAGCTCCTCGAAGTGCTACGAGGCTTCCACTCATGGAGCTATGGCAAGTGTGAGCTCTACCACTGGACTTACGTGCTCGACAGATTCGATGCCATCCTCGAGCAGGCATCCACTCGACAGCCTTCCACCAGTCCCGAGTTGCAGGAGTCGTGGGTGCTGCATTGTGACCTCCCACAAAATGCACAGGTAAGCTACAGCAAGAAGCAGCTTCTGCTGATCGAGTTCAGGCAACTCATTGTACTATGTGGACTGTTGCTATTGCTGAAGTCTGCTGGAAGTTTTTCAGTTTGGTTGTATGTTCTGAATATTTAGTTTAAAAATTTTGTGATGTTAGGTAACAAATAAGAGGTTGTGAGTCAAGTTTGCAATATCTTGTTAGGTCAAAAATCAGTTTCTTGTTCCTGGTTGAAGGAAAGCCTTAATTCATGATGTTGCCTTAGTTTTGATCTTGAAGTTGTATTCCAATTGCAAGCATTGATTTAATATCCTGCATTACTTGAAGAGCAGGTATTTGAACTAAGTGAAAGTTAGCAGGCAGTGTTGAGGAAATGCCAAAGTGTTGAACAGTATTTTGAGCTCAGCCTCCACGCTCGGCTGGAGGGAGCACTTGAGATGTCGTGTTTGTTGTGCAGTGGCAGGAGCTGGTGGTGTGGGTGCTGCACTTCACAACACTGCTGGTGGAACACAGTTTCTCCCGCCACCTCTACTCCTCTGTGGACCACCTCAGTTCTCTCCTAGCCTCCTCCAGCATGACGGTCGTCCAGGCAGTACTGAACCTCCTCTACATGTTCAGCAAGAGGTCCGTGCTGCTTCTGGTGTTGACTGGAGCCACTTGACTGTGTGTGGTGTTGACTGGAGTCACTTGACTGCGTGTGTGGTGTTGACTGGAGCCACTTGACTGTGTGTGTGTGGTGTTGACTGGAGTCACTTGACTGTGTGTGTGTGGTGTTGACTGGAGTCACTTGACTGTGTGTGTGTGTGGTGTTGACTGGAGTCACTTGACTGTGTGTGTGGTTGACTGCATAACCCTAGACCTGCCCGTCATGAATTCACAACCCATGTCAATTCATTAGCGCCAGGTTTGGGTGCCACATTTTGCTTCTCCTTTCCACCAATGCTCATAATATTTTCATCAGTGCAATACTAAACTATTAACATTCTAACTAAGTCCAAATATTCTCAATGTGTAATAAATAAAAAGCCAAATCTTTGCAGTATGTGATAAATAAAGCCAAATGTGCTGAACTTGAAATAAACACTTGTGGACCACTGATAAACTTATAGTTGTGTGGAATGCATTAACAGGGCTGTAAGCATAACTACTCTTCACTGGTGTTCTACCTAAAGCTTGCCATGGAAGATTCTTTACCTGTTTAGGTGTAAGTCAAGCTCATGAAATTAGATGCTCGCTCAAAAGCCCTATACCTGAAAGACTTCACTTCTGCAGGTCTATACCAAGCTTTCATTAAATTATGCGCTAAAAACCTAAATTCTAAGACACCTTGTTGACAGTCACTGCTTTATCCTCAAAGCCATGATGCTAAGTCATCTTGTTGACAGTCACTGCTGTATCCTCAAAGCCATGATGCTGAGTCATCTTGTTGACAGTCACTGCTGTATCCTCAAAGCCATGATGCTGAGTCATCTTGTTGACAGTCACTGCTGCATCCTCAAAGCCATGATGCTGAATCATGTTGTGTGTGCAGGTCTAACTTCATCAGCCGGCTGGCAGCAGAGCCTCGTCAGACACTGTTGTCACGCCTGCTGCATCTGGCGGAGTCGTGGGGTGGCAAGGAGAACGGGTTCGATCTGGCACGGTGCTGCCGCCGTCTGCCCCTTGAGGTAAGCTTCTGTGTCTCTTGCAGCAGGGCGTGTGCAAGGTCCTACTTCGTGCAAGGGTCTCGGTTGACCTCTGCTACAAACATCAGTAATACAATAGGGCAAGAAAATTAAAAGGAAAGTTTTTGAAATGATACTCACCTGCTGCCAAAGAGGATTGTGTGTTTGTTGGTCCTTGTGAAACATCTGAGACTTTTAGGCTTTTGGTCAATGCCAATACAAAAATTAATTTAGGCATCTGTCATGTATCTGCACCTGTGGATGGTAGCAGCAGTTTCTTCAAAGACATATCTATGAAAATGTGTATTACACGTACATAGCTAAGTAGATATAGCTCGAAAATGTGTGTTGTTGTTCGGCAAATTCGTTGTCTTTGAACAACTCTGGAACCAAACTAGCACGTTATTTGTGTGTTGAATAACTTCACGATATCACTGCGTGAAATTGATCTCTGTAAGTTAGGGGTTCCCTACCTGAGGTGCATGAACCCCCAGGGGGTGTGTGTGTATCACAAGGAGGTCATGAGAAGTTTTTGCAAGTTTAAACTAGAGTTGTGATGGCAGCAAGAACAGCCTCTAGCCTAGTCTGTGAACTGCAACTATCACCGTCACCAGTTGAGGGTTCGTGGGGGCCTCTGTCATCCACAAGAGGATCATTTAGTTAATTAGTCATCAATTAGTTAACTGCACCCTGGTATACACTGGCCCTCCTGAACTACCTCCCCTCTCAGTGTGTCCTTCCCCCTGCTCCTTTCAACTTCTGAGTATCGCCTGCCAGCTCAAGTAAGACCCAGGTCTTGATTTCTGTTTCAGTGCTATCCTTCAAGCGCCACCACCCTGCACTTCGAGGCGATACCAAAGGACGCCCCCACCACTGCTGAAGGCGCCCCCTTGAAGCATCCTCCTCCTACCGTGCCCGTGCAATACCCTGCCCTGCACCAACACGCCCTCGGCCGCACCCCCTCACAGATCATGGACGAAATCCTCATGCAGCACCGCATTCCTCCGCACAGCCAGGTCAGGGCATGGAGAGCTCACACTATTTTGTGTGTAATTTGCACCATTTTATATGTAGTTTGTACTATTTTATATGGAGCTTGTAGTATTTTGTATAGAATTAGCAGTATTTCTTACGTAGTTTGCAGTATTTTGTATAGAATTTGCGCTGTTTCCTTGTTTAATTTGGTGTTGCAGGCAAAGTCAAGTCTCGAGAAGTTACAGCTAAGGAGTCTGAGTCGGACTGTCTCGAGTCAAAAAGTTGAACTTCAAACTCTACAGCCCTGTTTTGTTTTGGTATTCTCATCACCTTGTCGTGCTTTCTGAGTGGTAGTATGTACTTAATATGCGTGCGAGTATGTACTTAATGAGTCCCGTAGAAAAGGATCATGTATAAAATTGAACGTGTTTTACGGACGTTGCAGATGGCGGTGTTCACGCACCTCCGCCTGGCTTGCCACTTCGGGAGGCACGAGACGCGGCTGCAGTGCGTGCAGGCGCGACTGCAAGCTCTCTCTGTGCTGGTGTACTGCAACGCTCTGCAGGTCTGTGTCTTCTCTCACTCAGTCATGGTCACGATTTGTTTATACGAGTGTGCTTCTTATTTGTGAATTATAGCTCGTTGTTACATGACTTGTGTGCCATGACCAATTGAATAAAGTTCTGTCACTGTACAGGACAATGCAAACACGATGCTGTACTCTGGTCTCCTGGACGAGTTTGTGGCCGTGCTTGAGCTGAAGGAGCCTGGCCTGACGGAGATCAAAGCAGCCACTCTACGCACCCTGACGTCCATCATCCACCTGGAGCGCCTCCCCTACTTCCCCAAGCTGAGCACAATCATGGACGTCACTGGAGCGTCCTCCTATCACGGTTTCTTACCTGTGCTCGTGCGCTCTTGCATTGCCTCTCTCACCTCGTCCAGCAGTGAGAGCAGCAGCAGCTGCAGTTCGCCTATGAATGAAGAGCAGCAGTTCCCAACTCCACTGGCAACAGCTCTCTTTTCTTTCCTGTACCACCTGGCCAGCTACGAGGCTGGGGGTGAGGCTCTCGTTGCGTGCGGGATGATGGAGGCATTGCTCTCCGTGGTTAACTGGCGCACCACAGAGCCCGACCATATCACCTTCGTCACGCGTGCTGTGCGTGTCATTGATCTCATCACGAACTTAGACATGCAGGCGTTCCAGGTACATGGTGGCCTCAGCGCCTTCATTAGCAGACTTGAGCTCGAGGTTAACGAGTGTCGGAAGGAGCAACCCTTTGTTATTGACCCGCCCAACAATGCGACGGTTGAGGACGTCCCCACGTCTCCCCAGCCTATGGACACCGATGCTGGTGCTGGGAATGGGGATGCTATTCTCTCTACGGGGTCCACCTCGAGTGTGTCTCCTCCAGACGCCTCCACGCTCAATCTTGGAACTGATGACGAAGAAAGAGACGATTTACCATCTGCGACCGACGCAACTGCCGTGTCCAGTGAAGTGGCGAGTGAGGCGCAACCCAACAGATCTCCCAGCCCCATGCCCGGCTGTTCCTCTAACGTTGTTCACCCTGATTACAGTGCAGCTAAGACAAATCTCACGTGTCTCTCGCAGAGGGCAGCTCTTCTCAAGTCTATGCTAAACTTCCTGAAGAAAGCCATTCAGGATCCAGCCTTCAGCGACAGCATGAGACACCTGATGGAAGCGTCCCTGCCATCATCGCTGCGGCACATCATCAGTAATGCAGAGTACTACGGACCTTCCCTCTTCCTCCTGGCCACAGATGTGGTCACAGTTTACGTGTTTGGTGAGCCGTCGTTCCTGTCGTCGTTGCAGGACAACGGCCTCACCAACGTCGTTCTGCACGCGCTCCTCATCAAAGATGTGCCAGCGACTCGTGAAGTTCTTAGCTCGCTTCCTAACGTGTTCAGTGCTCTGTGCCTCAATTCCAGAGGCTTGCAGGCCTTCGTGGCGTGCAGGCCTTTTGAGAAGCTGTTCAAAGTGCTGCTGTCGCCGGACTACCTGCTGGCAATGCGCCGGAGACGCTCAGCAGATCCCATGGGGGACACGGCCTCTAACCTTGGCAACGCAATGGACGAATTAATGCGCCATCAGCCCAGCCTCAAGACGGTGGCCATGAAAGCCATCGTCATGCTGCTCAAAGAGCTCTGCCACCTGGGCAAGAACACCAGCTTTGTGTGCTGGAAGACGCCCCCCAAACACGAGCCCTCGCCAGCTCCCAGTTCTCGCTCTCTCGAGCGGGAGACCAACGACAACTCGAGCGACGAGGAAGAATACGAGGAGGAGGAGCGGGAGGCAGTGACTGAGAACAGCAGCAGTGCAGTTGCTGCCACTGCCACAAATGTTGCAGCAGTGGCAGGCGACAGCAGCAGTAGCTGCTCACCAGAGAAAGATGCTGAGAACACCTCGACTGGAGAAAAGAAACCTGTGCCTTTAGTAGACTATATCCTAAACGTGATGAAATTTGTTGACGCCATTCTAAGTAACAATGCCACGGATGACCACTGCAAGGAGTTCGTCGAGCAAAAAGGACTCACGCCACTCCTCGAAATCTTGGGTCTTCCTAATTTGCCTGTTGATTTCCCATCGTCGACGGCCTGCGTCTCCGTCGGCTCTGTCTGCAAGTCTATTCTCGTGAGTGACTGGCCGCTGCTCTTGTTTTCAGTACGAGAGAAATGGTGATATTTGCATGACTTCAGGTGTCTTGGATGTCTAACTGGTGAACTATAAGAGCGTTAGATTAGAACTCGGTCTTTTATGACTAATGGCATTTATCGGTCACGAGGTCACTAGTGGATCACAGGGACTTCATGGAATTTATAGCGATTAACTTTGTTGTATTAATTGAGAGAATGAAGCCTAGTTATATTGTGAGACTTGTATGTTCATAACTCCTCGTCTACTGCTATTCACTTGAAGGAGTTGGAGGTTGTTGAGAAAACAGACGTAACAATTGTCATCATCTTGACGCTAGATGGAATAGGGTGTTCTTGTCACACTTCTGCCAGTTCTTTGAAGTTTTTCTTTGTTATTCACGTGAATGACAGCTAAGCTTAAAGCCTACATGTTAGTTTGTATACTATTTATATTCTTTAAAGCTAATATGCTGGTATGCTCTTAAAGTCTTACGTTATGGAACCACATTCGAGTTTGAGTTTTACGAAAAATGAGTTAGGTTTGCAGTATGCTTTTCAGATTCTTTATTTTTACTGTGCATTTGTTTTCCAATGTGCTGGGGACAAGTAATATTTCTTCGTAATATTAATTTATACGGGGAACAGTACCGGCAGCTAATGCTGCGTACTAGTAGCTGATGGCTTACGGACTGGTGCCGGTCCGTGAACCGCTACTTAAGTAGCACTGTTCTAGGCTGTACTGAACACTTACTGAAGATGTCCTGTGTGCTGCAGAATTTGGCTCACGAGAGCGGCGTGGTGCGGTGCGGACTGGAGTGCGTGGAGCAGCAGCTGCAGACACTGGCGCCCTTCAACGAGAACAGGTCTAGTGAGTCCATGCTTTTGCTGGAGGTGCGCCTTGCCATCGAGGCAAGTGGCAGCGATGCCCTCAACACCCCCTCTGATCCTCTACTGAACGCCCAGCAGACGCCCCTCATGCACACCCTGACGGCGGTGCACGCCTACTGCAGCATGCTGGTGCATGTGTGCCGCACCAGCCAGACTGACATCAGACAGCTGTCGGTGACCCAGTGGGGCAGCGAGGTGGGCCTGCGTGTGCTGTCAGGCCTGGCCCTCTTGTACCAGACGCTCGTGTGGGAGACCACCATCCTCATCAACACCATTGCTTCGCTCGAGAAGAAGGACAAAGCGGCTTCCAGTGACGCGATGGACGTCGAGATGGCCACTTCTCCGGCCACCTCTGAGCTGTCCACCGAGCTACAGCTTAAGCTGAGCCGCCAGCTACTGGCCTCAGCGTCGAGGCTGGGCAAGGCGCTGGCTGAGCTGTTCACGCTGCTGGTGAAGCTGTGTGTGGGGTCCCCTCTCCGTCAGCGTCGTGGACAGAGCGTCCCCTCGACCCCTGCGTCCCCTTCACAGTCAGCCCGCACTGTGGCTGACAACCTCGCCCGCCTGCTCCAGTCGCTGTTGCATTGGCCTCCTCCGCCCCAGTTTGGGGACGAGGAAGGGGTGTTGGTGCGCCCTGCTGCTCCCCTCAACAAACTGCAGCTCACCTTCATGATTTGCTCGGTGCGCTTCACAAGCCCCATGCTTTTTGATGACAAGAAGATGCCGTACCATCTACTGCTGCACTACTTCTTCAATTGCCACGGCTTGAGTGGTGAGTGCTTTCTAACTCAATACTGGACTTCTGGCCAATTTTACGAATAATTTTCTTGGTAATTTTTAGAACTCCTATCGTACATACTTCTCCATTATTATTTGGGAAACAATATGTTTATGCTGAATTGCTAGAAAACTTGCAACAACATTTCCATGAGGAGTCTCATGCTTGCTGTGATGTGCATGCTGCTGCGAGGCAGCATGTCTTGCAGGTAACTGGTGAGGGGTTCATGAGATGCGTCAGTTTACACCAAGCTTTTTTTACACAGCATTCTTTGAGAACTTCCAGTGGGTCCTGGACGTCGCTGACGAGCACTTCAAGGGGCTCGTGCCCTCCACTGGAGGGGGTGTGGACGAGGTGGGGGACACGTTGCTGGAGTACCTGGAGAGCTGGTGTGCCCTACTGGAGAGACTTGTGAACCCTCGTAACATGCTCGAGTCTCCACACGCCCTGCCTCCCAAAGTCTATCCCATGGGCTGCCTCTCCTTCAGCTCGCTTGCCTTCCTTATCCACATCCAGAAGGTGGGTGTAGTGTGCAGACTGGGTGTGGGGTGCCCAGTGTGTAACTCACGTGAAGAGTGTGACTGTGAGATGTTGGGACAGGTGTTCACGAGCTGTGGAGACTTCTTCGCTGGCATGCAGGACAGTCTGATCATTTTCTCTCGTGTGAAAACCTTACTTGAACTCTGTGTGAAGTGAGGCACGTGTGGTGTTGCTGTGGTTGGGGCAGTGCAGGTGTTGCTGTGGTTGGGGCAGTGCAGGTGTTGCTGTGGTTGGGGCAGTGCAGGTGTTGCTGTGGTTGGGGCAGTGCAGGTGTTGCTGTGGTTGCAGCAGTGCAGGTGTTGCTGTGGTCGGGGCAGTGCAGGTGTTGCTGTGGTTGGGGCAGTGCAGGTGTTACTGAACACACGTGTTTTACAGGTGGCATTCGGAGCAGTGCTCAAGATATGGGAGAAGACGTGCGTGACAAACTACAGCCTGAGCCTGACGGAGGTTGTGCTCAGCATTCTGTGCTCCATCCTGAAGGCGGAGTCCCTCATCCAAGAGAGAGTCGTCAAGGAGAAGCAAGGCCCTCCATCCTCCCAGGTAGCTGCTTCCCTTCTGTCATTTCTGCCTGTGTTTGACGTCCTCCGTGTCAAAAAAAATTGTCATGAGAAAAATTAAGCGACTGGTTTTTGTAGTAAAAGTTGGTTGCAATAATGAACCAGCTAATACTCGACGGGAAGTAAAAGAGATTAATTAAAAGAAACTGAAAGCTAATGGTTATGACGAAGGGTTCCGTATATTCTTTTTATAGCAGTCAGTAGACGTACTGAGCGCAGCAAGCTGATTTCATGCATTTGCTGGTCTCATAGACGCGTAATACTGAAAACTGAAACTAACCAAGATTGATTTATATTTACATTACGGAAATAAAAACATATTTTGTGTTTTTTTGCTGTTATGAAACTTGCAAATGTTAACGATTATTGTGCTGCAAGTTATACAATAATCGCAACTTTCCATCCCTCGTACTTGTGATTGGTGGCTCATGAATGTACCTCAACTGCTGACTTGTCTTGGTAAACAAGTGCTTGATTTTCAACAATATACCATCCAAATTTTATTATAAATTGTATGAGTGCACGTCTGGTTGGGTTTGATGAGCATGTAAACTCTGTGTGTTGTTTACAGGGAGGTAGCAATACACTCAGCCTCAGCGGCCTGGGGTCCAGCCTTGTGATGGTAGCCTCCGCCCCGTCCACCAACATCCCTGCCTCGGTGGTGTCCACATCCGTGTCCGCCGCCCCCACCACTTCCACCAGCGCATCAGATGCTCCTAGTACATCTGAGGCTGTAGGGTCGGAGGCTGGTGCCACGACTCACGTCACAGCTACAGCCCCTCCTCTCCTGGACACCCCTGCACCTGCTCAATCTGCTACCACAGCTGGGGAAACAACTGCATCGAGCGCAGCTGCATCAGCTGCTGGTGAAGCTGCACCTGTTGTCGAGATGTCTGCTCCTTCAGAAACGAGTGCATCTCCTGTTGAAACAGCAGCTCCCACTTCCACCGCAGCTGCACCACCCAGCAGCACTGCAACTGTCGTGGCCAACGCTGGCACTGCCGCCAGGCTCGTGGACCAGGATGACGATGATGACGATGACGATGACGACGAGGACGAAGACGACACGTCCAACAACCGTGAGCGACTACGAGCATTGGTGGACATGGGCTTCCCTGAACAGCGATGCGTGCGTGCCATAGCAGAGACGAACACGCTCGAGCAAGCCACAGAGTACCTCTTGATGAGCCCTTCAACCGACCACCTCAGCCTCAGCATTTTGGGCGGCTTGGGGGCCGACGCCCCTGACGCTGATCTCTCTGAAGACGCGCAGATGTTGCGGGCTATTGCCATGTCTCTACAGGAGGACATCGCTGCTGCTGAGGGTGCCGTTGTTCCTGAAGCAGGGACTTCTTCTGCCACTGCGTCCACATCTGCTGCAGCAGAGAACTCACCCATTGTGGAAGGCACACAGCCGTCGACTCGCCCCACCGCTCGCTCCAAGGTTCCCCAGGGTCGTCCACAGCTCATAGACTCGCCCCTCAAGAAAGAGGAGCTGGATGCCTTCACAGACAACATTCTGGAAGGCTGTCTGCGTCAGCTGGACGCACAGGGGCAAATAGTATACAAAGTGTGTGATCTTTTGACTACGTGTAGCAAGCGCAATGGTGCTGCGTGGCTGGAGAAGATGCTGGGCACTTTGGTTGAGCAGATAAGTGGTCAGGCTTTGTTGCTGCAGCACATGGCGTCCTGCGCCGCCTCCTACGAGGACGTGCGCCAACTCTGGGCATCTTCCCTGTCCAACAAGTTCGCCATGCGTCTGCACCTGATGACGCTGCTGCTGGAGGAGGTGCGCCATTCCTGCGCGCAGCACATCAACTGGGACGAGCTCATTGGGCTTCTGACGCTGCTGCTGTGCGACACGGAGGCAGCTCTGTCCAGCTACCCACGCCCCTCTGCAGCTCAAGGGGAGGACACACAGCAGGAGACTCCTGCGTCATCACAGACGAGCTCTGCGACGTCAGTGTCGCTGCTCCTCATGCCACTCAGTCTCGCTTCCAACGACATCCCTGAGCGTGGCGCCTACAACAAGCAGCAGCAACAGCCAGAGTCAGGCACTCCAAAATGGATAGCTGCCACGCTGCTTTTCATTGACCTCTACGAGAAGATCTTCATAGCGGGCAGCAAGAGGATGAACCTGCTGAAGAAGCACAAGCGCGTGTGGAAGTGTTTCGATGTGAACTCGCACAAGTGGGTAGCCTACACAGCAGTCAACAACAAGATCATCGACGACGCCTACTTCGCTGGCGAGTCGTCTGTGCGCATCGTCAACGCTCGCCGCAAGTACCTCATTCAGTTCTCCACGCTTGTGCAGGTGAGAACCATGCTGCTTTTATCTATTTATTCGTATGTTTTAATTTACTGGGTTGATAGAGGTGACATTCAACACAGTGGTGCACGCTGCCATACATATCGTTGTGTATGTAGCCCTATGTGCCACGTTCTTTTTGTACTGACGGATGGAGTCAGCTTTTTGGATTGTAGAGTGCGTTATAGTCAGTCAATGAAGTACTAGTAAATTCTTTCACTAATACACTAGCAACCAGGAATATAATACTCTTAGTACTACTACACTAGCACTAGCTGCAAGACTCCGGTGTCTAAGACCTCGTCAAATGCCTCTGCAGTGTCACAGCCCTGGAGAAGAAGTAAGTATACTAATATTCAAGAAAGAAATTACCTGGAGAGGTAACTTGTGAGCAGAGTAGCCATTGTAAAAGAGGCATGTATTGCATGTACATACAGACGAAGCTACTGAGGTGGTACATCTTTACAGTCGGTTGAGCATAGACCACGGTTTAATGTTATTTTTGGGAGCAGTGTATCAGTAATCTGTTCCTAAAGAAGGCCTGATGACTCGTAAAGATCTAGTGTTGCATCTTTAAGGGACTTTTTTATGTGCTATTGAGCATGGACCACGAAACCAATGCATTGTTTTTTCTACAAGTGTGGGTCTAGGGATAATAAATAGGATGCGAGAGTAATGCAGTAATGCCTCACTGCATGTCATAGATCAGCGAGGAGTCAGGCAACAGGCGGCCTGTCATGGTCTCCTGGGACGATGAACCGGCCTCTGACACTGCATCCAGGACGGCCTCTGCTGACACCCCGGCTACTGACGGCAGTGTCAGCGGTGCTACTGATGCGCCAGCAGCAGCTGAGCCCCGAGCTGCAGCTGATCCGCTGCTGCAGACGATGGAGCAGCAGCTGTTGGACTTCATCCACGGTTCCAGTGACTGGGACCGTCCTGAACGGTCCTCCCCCCTGCACCTACCTCCTCCTGCCCCACTGGGCGGGGGCGACGAGCCTTCTAGGTCAGATGGGGACACTTCCGCTATGGAGGAGCTCCCAGCCAAGTTTCCTGAGCCTCACGAGATGATGGACGTCGATGACGGCTCCAAAGATGAGGACTTGAGTGCCAGCGAGGAGCTGCCAGAGAATATTTCAGAGTCTTTGGTCAGGTGGGTGCGGTCAAGAATTATAGCATGTGATATCACTTGTATTATAACTCGAGTTCAGGTATAGTGAAGCCTGACGACTTCTTTCCGCACTGTGAATAGTGCTGTCTCGTTCCCTGTCACATGTGCACAGCTGAGGTGTTGAGTAGTGGCTACCTGTACGAGTTGTGCAACGTATTAGATCTTGCATTGTTATTTTGTAGGTATGGTGCCCTGGGACATGAGAACGCATAAACAATAGCTGATCTTCCTAAGACTGAGTCGGCCTGAGTAGAGTGACACCCGTCCTGATGTTGTGGATTTGGGTTCACTTTAAAGTTTGTCCCGTGATGTACGTCTTTCCCAGACGCTCCCTTTCGTTTAGTCGGGCTGAAGGATCGTGGGTGGGAGATGTGTGAGGCTCTTCTACCCTGAAGGTGGGGCTGATGTATTGTCCCTGAACGCTACTGATGTCTGTTGCTCACAACTTTCCCTGCTCCTTCTCTCCCAGGGTGTGTGTGGGCCTGCTGAAGCTAGGCGTGGACACTGACACCCTGCATGCGGTGCTGCGGCTGAGCTTGCGTCTGACGAGGGTGTGGTCGCGGGCTGCTCAGTTTGCCAGGCTTGGAGGCATCAAGGCGCTGCTGCAGTGCAGTGATGCCTACGCCTTCAAAGGCTTCCACAACCTCGCTGCCCTGCTCATGCGACACGTGCTCGAGGAGCCTAGTACTCTCAGATATGCCATGGAGAAGGTGGGTGCAGTGTGTTGTGTTTTACAAGAACTCTTACTACCGTGCTGAGGTCTGCCTGTCCATACCGTGCATTGTTAGATTGCCCTTATTGTAGTAGCTTTACCTAAACCAGGAATATAATAATAATATTTATAATGATATTTGGAAGAGTAATCCAAGAAATACCCGCTATTGTGTACTGCATCTGATGCTGTTATCACTACTGCAGGCGGTGCGTGGAACACTGGGGAGCAGTGGGGGCGCAGGAGGGTCCAGCAGCGGACGGGAACTCCACTTTCTGCTGCGGCTGCTGGCGCCCGCCTCCTGCAGAGACCACGCCCTCCTCACCAGCCTCACGCAGGACATGCTCCGGATCTCAGGCCCCCTCCCACACCAGGTGTCCAGGCCCATCCTGCATCAGCCCAGCAGTGAGTCGTAGCTTCTTGCTCTCAGTCGCAGAAATAATTCAGCTGTTCATGTGTATCAAGGAGAATTTTATTATCCGTCGGTCATTTCTGTAGTTTTCCATATCCGCGGGATAAGGATTGCTTTCAGTTCAGCAGCTCTGCCCTCATGAAGTTGAAGTTGTTCCGCTGCTTTTGGGCTGGACAGCTCAAACTGGTTCACCCTTTATTTGCCTTGCATTTCTTGCGTTACTTATTTACAACTTAAGATGAATTTTTCATTGGTTGAAATTGTGAAATTGTTCTTATTTTAAAGGTTCAAAGTTGTTGCATTTTGTAAGTGTGTTGATGACCTTCAGTAAGTTTATCCAGTCACATTAAAGCTTTAATTCTTTGAGCAGATGAGGACGTGATATTCTGCCAAATGTCTCCTAACTTCAAGAGCAGCAGCAGTTGTCGTGGTGAGTGCTCTGCTGAAGCTCAGCAGGTCATCCGGGACTTGCTGGACGCCCTCACTGCCTCAGCTGATGAAGATGCATCTGATCAGCCGCCGTCTTCGTCTCCTGCTGCCCCTGCGTGCCTCGTGAATGGTACGGCGGAGACGACGTCTTCTGCGAGGCGTCAACTGGACTTGTCTAGGTCGTCTTCCATCAACGACATCGTGGTGCAGGACGTGGACGACGCAAGCCCCATGGAGAGCGAGTCTTCGAAGCTCCCCAGCGCGCAGGCCAGCAAAGCAAGCAAGGGCAAGCGGCGGCTGTTGTCGCGGTGGAGCATCTGCAAGCTGCTGGCAGAGTTTGTTAGGTGTTACTCGGACGTGGCTAAGCTAGTGACTGAGCACGTCTATACTCCGGAGACCACACCCAACCTCACCCAGGAGTGCAGCGCCCTTGCCCACATGCTTGACTGGTTTGTGAGTGGGGCTTCTTCAGGCAGTCCTCCCACCACGGAGGACGGGAGAGGCTACGTCAGGCTGCTGGTGGGGGCGCTAGCGTCGTGCAATCACGCCCCTGAGTCTCAAGCCACTCTTGTGACGGAAGTCAAGAGCGCCCTCTACAGGGCGTGCCAAGCACCGGAGAGCCAGGCCAAACACGAGCAAGTGCAGTCTCTGGTGAATCTCATCTGCACCATGATCGAGACGTGCCCGCCCCACTACTCGTCTCCACCGTCCGTGTTCGCCAAAAACAACATGGGCATGAACAACATGCTGCGGATCCTGGTCCGTAAAGGCGTCATCACTGATCTTGCTCGTATACCGCACTGCTTAGACTTGTCATCACTTCACTTGGCAGGCACGGTGAATGCTTCTCTGAAGGCACTCGAGATGGTGGCCAGGGTCATGAACCACGTGACTATGGCGCCCCCTGCTGCTGGGCGCAAGAAAACCACGAGCCAGGCGACTTCAGGCACCACTACAGCTGCTACCACCACAACTGCAAACTCTGAGAGCTCCGCAGCTGCTGCTACTGCTTCAGGAGCAGCAGCTTCGGTTGGTGTAGCTGGAGGGGCTGGCGGCCAGACAGAGTCGGTAAACCAAAGCCAGCAGGAGGATGAGGAGGAAGAGGGGGGAGTGGAGGATGAGGAGGAAGAGGAGCAGACCCTGCACGTGGAGGATGAGGTGGAGCAGCACGAAGGAAACTCCGGTGACCTGGATGCCATCCTAAACAGAATAATAGACAACAGGCGACGTGAGACGGAGTCTGGTGGAGAAGGAGGAGATGATGACGGCGGTGACGATGATGATGACGACGATGACGACCGTCGTGACGCACTGGCCACGCTCACGTTTGTGATCAGCGATCAGCCCATGGATACAGAAGATGACACCCTCCATGATTCCCGCATGGTGACGCACTCAGAGAGCCAGTTCATGGAAGACCATGAGGAGACCAACGATGACCCTGACTCGTCCTCCTCATCGTCTGACTCCAGCGACGATGATGACGATGACGACGATAATGATGACGATGGAGACAATGAAGACAACGAGGATGTGGTTCATGATGAAAACCATGCTGAAGGTGAGTGGACGAGGTTGTCTTGGGGCTGGGAACTGTGTAGTAATACTTGTTAATTCATGAGAGCGCCCTTCTTTAGCCTTTTTTACCACCAGCTTGGTCGACTGGTGAGCGAATCTGCTTGCGAGCGGAAAGACCCGGGTTCGAATCTCGCTGCCGACATGGTTGACGCGGCTAGAAATACGGCATGGGGCTTGGGTAAACAACCGAATAATTATCGAAGTAATTATCCGACCCAAGAATGGGCCAGAAGGTTCGTTCCTATAGCCTCGTTCTATTCTATTCTATTCTATTCTATTCTATTTAGGACACGGGGTTAAACTAATAAAACTATGGAGGGGAAAGCTAAGGTATGTGCGGCATCTCAGTGCTGTGCTGTCTGTACGTGTTGCGCGAGTGAGTGGCAGTGCTGTCTGGATGTTGCGCTGACATAGGAGTTTCTAGGACGCTTTGCCCTCTAGTATAAAAAAACCTGCACGTCTTCTCAGTTTAAAGCTTCATCTTCCTATAAGTGAGTCGGTTTGGTTGTGATACAAAGTATAGTTGAATGGGATGGCTTGAAAGGCGTTGAAAAGACATGGAGTCTTGAGGATATTGTGTGTTGGGCACGAGTTTCACGAGTTCTTATGTCGGCTGCTGAATCTAGGACGGCTGCAGTTACAGCTCGCTTCTTAGGTCTGAGTTGTAGCGTCATGAACAGGACTCAAATTCTCGAACATTTACTACATCGTTTAGTACGTTCAAGAGAGGTTCCGCGGTCGTACAGCGATCACCTTTATTGGTCGAGTTCAAGTTACCGTAGACGAGATGTAATATTCAATTACATCTGGGGCCTCTGCTCTCCTCGCGGTCTGTGTGCCAACAATATTCACTTGAGAATTCAAGTCGCGCTGCTTACAGATTTCCTGAGCAACTGGCTGCGGATTCAACAGTTGTTAGTATGTTGTGGACTAAAGCCTACTTCTAGCTGTGCTGGGTGGTCAGTCTTAGTGCTTCCAGTCTCTCTTCCTTCTTGATGGTGTGCTGCCTGGTGCCGTGTGTGAACCTCGCATTTTCTGGTCCCGCTGTTGTATTGAGAACAGCTCATATTTGTTGAGAATGTTCAGCTGCTGGTATGGCTTGTGACTGGTTTAAGAAATTATTTGTTTGCAGGAGATGACGAAGACGAAGACATGGACGACGGCAGCGTGATAGATGAAGAGGAGGAAGAAGACGAGGAAGAAGAAGAGGAAGAGGAGGACGCTGTATTGTTTGATGACAGCTACATCAGAATGGGAACAGAGCGAGACGCTGACGACATGGTCATACTGCCCACCTATCAGCACTACATAGACACCATCGACACCATCGACCACATGATATTCAGCAACCGTCTGGCCATGCCACAGCACAGTGGGGGCTTCGGACTGCATGATGATCAGGGCTTTGTGGCTCTCACTGCCACCTCCTCTGCAGGTGACTTGGAGAGGGGGGATGGAATGGGCTGGGTGGAAGCCTCGACATGAATACTGAGTTCATTGTGCAGAAGACTGGTGTATATCCAACCTCTGTGGCTTAGAGTATTTCAAGCTGTGAAATGTAATCAGTGTATCGGAATGTGCCCGTACTCATCAGAATAGTTTTGTTAGTTTTTGGGCGTGCATCTGCCGAGTTTCCTCCATTGGGCAAACCTTGGATCATAAATGACACGGATTTGTTAGTTGGTGCTTGTATAGACATTTACACCTACTAAATGCCACCTAAGTGTATGTATTTCTGAGTTGTGCCAAGCTTGTGCTCGCCTTCAGAAGCTCAACCGCATGTAGGAGAAGAGAACTTGCTGGGGGTAGCACAGGGACGAGTCTTGAGACGAAGCGACTGCAGAGCTGGTCGTGTTGTTATCTTTGACTTGAACGACTACCTCCTGATACCGTGTATCACTGCTGAGATCACTTTTGTTGTGGCTGCGGTGGTTAAACTAGGAATATATGGAATAATAATAATGTAATCTCTAGTTACTCGAAGAAAAGGTTTCCGAGTTACGAAGATGGGCTGTCTTTATTGCTGAGTTAACAAAGCTTGCAGATGAGGTCTAAGCTGGAGGAGTTCACATCTGTGGTGTTGCTGGATGGTTGCTGTCACAGTTGTTAGTCTTCATAGCCGACGCAAAGTTTGTCCTCTCGGTGCAGTGTTGTTGTAATTGTAGTTAGTGTTGCTGTAGTTGTTGAAGAGGTGCTACCTGAGCTGTAAGGCAGGAAGTAATGCCTTTCTTACTAAACCATCATAGGCTTGGCTGGTCTCCGCTCGTCAACGTCACTTCACATTTGGCTGTCTTTTGTAAGATAGATTGAGTGCTCTGTTACCTACTCTTTCTCAAATAATAAGCTCTGAATTATCGAGGAATACCTCTTAATATTATCACTGCATTTCCTAGGTGTGTCTGGTTGAGTATTTTCATGTATTGTGTCGAGTGTTGCTTCTTGAAAACTTCTACATTTCTTATCAATGCAAATACAATTTCTTTTAGAAATTTTTTCAGGCTGATGACAATAGTTACATGAAGACGTTGCATTTTCTTGCTAGACGTTATTCTTAGTAAAGTAAAGCTGTGTATTTCATCAGGTAGTGGAGCAATAGATGCTGTGTGTTGTGACTCGTGCTTGCTGTGTTGCAGGAAGCAGCGGTGGCAGCTCTGCCATACCTGCACACCCACTGCTGCAGAACCCCCGCGAGGGGGGAGCAGTGGGGGGTGCTGGTGCATCAGCCTCTGGAGGAGGTGCAGGGGGCAACTCAGCCGCTGGAGGAAGCAGTGGAGGAGCAGGGGGCCGCGGGGCGCAGGGAAGGGGAGGCCGGACACGCGGGGTACTCAGGTACAACAACTCGCCTCGTACCTCCCATACCGCCACTTCTGCTGTGCTACAGAGGTACACTGGCCACACACTGTGCAGTACCCTTCACTAGCTGTACCCCACACTGTGCAGTACCCTTCACTAGCTGCCTAGTACCCTCACTTTACAGTACCCTTCACTAGCTGCCTAGTACCCTTACTGTACAGTACCCCACTCTGTACAGTACCCTTCACTAGCTGCCTAGTACCCTTACTGTACAGTACCCTACACTAGCTGCCTAGTACCCTTACTGTACAGTACCCTACACTAGCTGCCTAGTACCCTTAC
>VCRD01007252.1:0-22436 GCA_006783055.1 Trinorchestia longiramus
CCTCGTCTTGTGACTGTGTGTTAACAGCTCGTAGAGTTTACTGGATTGCCTGTCCTCGTCTTGTGACTGTGTTAACAGCTCATAGAGTATACTGAATTGCCTGTCCTCGTCTTGTGACTGTGTGTTAAAAGCTCATAGAGTATACTGAATTGCCTGTCCTCGTCTTGTGACTGTGTTCGCATCACGTTTTGCCGTGTACGAGAGGTAGAGAAAATGACTTATTGGTCCGACATGCCGGGTTGAGAAGGGCTGGTTGTAGAGGGGAGTGATAGGGCTCTTGTCCGAGCCTCAGCATCCTCTGAAAAGAACTCAATAAAGAGTGTCGACAGTGCGGACACTGCATGGCAGATTTTGTACGGGGTGCAGGGTAAATGAGAGTACTGGTGTGAGAGCAGTGGGTATATTACATCAGCAGTGGATGCTTTGCCAGTCGCTGGAAAGCCATCGAAAAGTTTTAAATGGCAACACATAAACATTTAGGAAGCAGAGCTACTAGAGAACTTTGTCCACTTCTGTCACGTTTGAGAAATGGACGCAATTCGGGAAAATCGGTTAACCTGCGATTTTCGTGCATTCTGTGTGCTTTGGCAGTAAAGTCATTTACTGCAGAAAAATTTGAATCAAGAGCTCATCTTGATGCGACTGATTGTCGTGCCAGCTTACACTTATTACCGAAAACGTATCTCCTAAACCTTTTTTCAGGAAAATTCTTGATGAGATATTGCACGTTGATCGATATGTTTGCAGTTCTGTTTGGTAATCTCTACATTAGATAGTATGTATTTCGATAAATTTGTGACAACTTCAAGTGTAGCTCACTCACATACTACGTACTGATATGCACAGAACGCGGTAACTTAACTTCCTTTTTTCAAAGAGTTTTACTTTGTACATGCATATAATGATGTTTAACACGTTGCCTCTGATTGCCTAACCGGTGTAAATCTTCACTTTGTACGCAAAGTCACTAGAAGGATCTGAAAAAATAACAGAACCTAACCTAAGTGGTCCACTTACGTACCACTTCGGAGTCAACGTGTTAAGTCAACAGACGCGATGTAATGAATAGTTATTCGCAACGTAACGTTTCTTAACTAGTCGAGTTTGTGAAAGCCTAGTGGATCCACACATGAAAATTCACGTGTTTTTTGCTGAATTTTTTCGTTTGTCACTGAAAGCGGACTTAGCGATGGAGTTTCCACATTGAAGGATGTGTCTTTGGTATCCCCAAGGCAGTGCTTACAATGCATGTATACTCTACCGAATTTTCTCCTATTAAAATCCTTAAGAGCGTGACAGAGAGACGGACTATGCAAGCAAGTAACGAACTGTGTATTGTTATATGGTGGAATAAAAAGAAATAATCTGTTAACTGACGTGCTTGACGTCTTACTACTTTAATCCACATCTATTAACGTGTCTAGTTCTAGGTTTGTGCTGTTTAGTACAGGGTGGCCCAAAAAAATGGATGCATTTTTTAAAAGGGTGTTGTTTGAATACTACTGGTATTGTGGATACAGAATAAAACTTTAGATCTTACCCATGTTCTCCCAGTGTCAAGGTCCCGCCAGTCCCGTAACACCAGAAGTATTACTGTCAAACCTTTTAAAAAAATTTTTTGGACACCCTGTAAGTGTGTATTAACACGTTGCCTCCGATTGCCTGATTGGTGTAAATCTTCACTTTGTACGCATAGTCACTGATGGATCTGAAAAAATTACAGAACCTAACCTAAGTGGTCCACATACGTACCACTTCGGAGTCAACGTGTTAATAGGTGATTTAACCTTTTAATGATTTCACCATTTTAACACGTCTATGTTCACTTATTATTCATTGAAAACAAATTAGAAATGTATGTAATAATTTTAATTGATTTAGGTGGTACACCTACTTTATTAACAAATTCCCTTTTTTAAATATAATTCTTACGTTTCTTTTATTGTATAGGTGGAACCTGCATAAAAATATCATTAAATGACCTCGATGTAAATACTTCTCAAATTTGGAACTGACTGAAGTACTGTAAAAGTTAAGTCTATAAGGAGATAAACCATATCAGAAGTGTGAATTTTCCCTAGCCTCAAAAATAATCTGAGTTTCAAATTATCAATAAAAAATTCAGACTGTTCAAGATGTGATCAGAAATCTTGAGACCAATAAGAGAGCTTCTCTTATACAAGTTACATCAATCACATTTCTTAGGTAATACGAAAAAATGCTAGCCTTTACGTGCACTCAACAGTGCACTTTCGTTTCATTCTTCGTATGAAATATCAATACCGTCGTCAATATTCAGTACAAGGGCTTTATTTTCGCCCCCGTCGCGGAAGGACTAAAGGAGGTACTCGAGTTCCGTCTTGTTTTATTCAGCTCCTATGGAGATCTTGTGCAAGTAAACCAAGATGCGCGTATCCCTTGTTTATCTTTTCGCTTTAATCTCGCTTCAAAATCGTTTTCTCGCCCCGCCCGCTGCTTGTAGTAGCCAGGATACTCGTGACTGAGGGTGTTGGGAGTTGTGCTAGCTACAAACAATGTATTTATTTATTGAGAAATCTGGCAGGAGCTTATAGTGAAGGTATACGTCATCAAACGGGAATATCATGTTGGAGTAGTATAATAGTACATCCAGCATTTTAGTTCAAAGTAGTGTTTGAAACTGCGTGCTGATATATTATGATTTGATATGATGATTTTGTTGGTTTATTTTCGTCTGAATAGAAATTTTCAACTGCATTTCAATCCCCATTCAAATTTTGAAGGAATGTTCATTTTATAATGAGGATTTTTTACTTCGAAATGTTAAAAATAATTTTTTCGTTGTTCGAAACTGTAAGCGTTCGCTGGTTGTAGATGATAATACCAGCTTTGTTAATGCATCTTCACAATAATTGGCATGGGACTTGGGTATACAACCGAATAATCATCGAAGTAATTATCCGACCCAAGAATGGGCCAGAAGGTTCGTTCCTATAGCCTAATTCTATTCTATTCTAATTGGTGTAACTATCGGTTCCTAATGCTTCAATTCAAGCAGCTTGATGTAACTAAAACCCAACTGATATTTTATTCCAGCTAGGGTAATGTTACGCTAGCTTGCTTATCGCCTATAAAATAGTTTTACACCTTAACACGTTAGTTGCGATTGTCCAGCTGGTGCAAATCTTTACTTTGTACACATAGGCACTAAAAGACTTGGAAAAAATTACAGAACCTAACCTAAGTGACCCACCGGTGGGTCGTATCGCACTCAACGTGTTAAAATTTGTGTACTTCACTGACAGTTGCTATTATATGAACTAAGTTCCGCTGAATTCAATTTTGAGCCATGCTCACCGTAATATTATTAAAACCCTATTATTTTGTTGACAGGTTCAGGTGTGAGATTTTCGAATTATGATCCTGGAAGGCCTGATTGATTTTGGTTGTAAATTACTTGCGCTTTATGAGCAAAAGCGTCTAGTGTGAGGAAGGTTTAGCAGTTCAGTGACAGGCAACGATCAGTCGCGGCTGTTACCTCCTTGCGTACCAAATGAAGATAAACAAAAAGTTGATGCCCCAGAAATTCAAGAATAGGCAGTGTTGCCGGGCAAATACTTAGTGATATCAACACGAGTGGAATTCAAGAATAGGCAGTGTTGCCGGGCAAATACTTAGTGATATCAACACGAGTGGAATTCAAGAATAGGCAGTGTTGCCGGGCAAATACTTAGTGATATCAACACGAGTGGAATTCAAGAATAGGTAGTGTTGCCGGGCAAATAGTTAGTGATAACAACACTAGTTGACCCTAAAAACGCGTGCGACCAATTGCTATCAGTGAGGCAAATTACACTAATTGAATTCTGTTGGACTGAGGAATGTAGGCATGAAAGATACCATGTTTCAGTAACCAGCTGAGGTTTTTTTTACTAGTTTTACGTAAATGCCACTCCGTAAGAAACTCAATGGCAAAATAGTGTTAAGATTTGCTTTTTTACAGCTGTCATCTAATCTAATACTAAGAATGACCGTTGTGTGTTTATATATTTATTTATTTATATATTTCGTGTCACGCTCTTAAGAATAGATAGGAAGAAATTAGCACTGGCGGTCTTGGTTTCAGTTCGCTGGTAAATTAATACTCATTTTCACTGTACAAGTGCACTATAATAGGTCACTTTCAAAAAATTAGGGAGATCCAGAGCCTCATATACTCGAGTCCGTATCGTGGATACCGAGTTCGGTGGGGTATTTATATTACAATATACATACACAAGCTCGCAGTTGCTTTCAGTAATGCTGAATTTCTGTATCTAGGATATGTCATGAATGGCTATAACTACTTCTATTGCGGCTCAAAAATACTGTATTCTAAGTGTTTATTATACACTAGATTTGCCATCATTTTTGATGGCACGGGTACGCTAGTATTTAATATTTATCGTACTGAACTACTTTTTAACTTCTGTTTGTATTGCATATATTGCTTTAGTGACTGAAATGATCTTTTCCCATTCAAGTCTTCTTGTCTTTCAGTTCGTGTGTGAACAGAAACGTCCTAATTAAGATCAGGATTTAAATTATGTCTCGACGTGTCATTGGTAATTACAGTTGCTGCAAAGTTTATTATTACTTAAGGGTAGCAATTTTTGATGTTTGGAGCGGAAAGAATGGTCGCCATCTCAGTGACATAAATGTATTTTTAAGACGAGTTGAATGGAATTACAACACCAACGCAACTGCGCATGCACAACACGTGCAAGTTTCTGGGATGCTGTTCGCATCACTCGGCTCTTCTTGGAGGTCTCTCTAGGTATATTATTCTGAACTTAAGTGCTTCGATGAAGCACTTTTGGATGATTGAGGACCCATTGCTTCTACCTAGCGAAGAGGGACGTGCTATTCAGTTTTCTATTGAACTTTTTCATGCGTTGTTCTGCTTGGCTTATCCTTCAAAACGCTGACACTTTGCATAGAAATTGTGGCCAATGTTGCTGAATGGTTGTGTACCTCAGCTAAAATATAGAGTCGTTTGGACCATAGATTGTACAATCTTATGTATTGAAGACCTTATATGTCTCCCTCGAGGCCATGGGCGGTAGCGTAGGTTAGCTGGTCAAATATTCCTTAAAAGTTGTCATGCTCTTTGTTGTTATTTGTATTTTTCTTACTTTTACCAGTGTTCGTAAGTTCTTGAATAAGATTATTTTACCAAACGAGCCGAATTATAATTTTCATTTGCAATTTAACAATTATTCTGGTCTTGTAACTATGTCAGCGGTGGTTAAACTAGGAATATAATAATCATAATGCAACTATGTCGAGCCCCATGGAGGGGAGAATGGGATATCTTGCTTGAATTAACTTATTTGGATGACATAAAACCCTCAATAGAGGATATAGAGGGTGCGTCGTGGTAACAGGCGTTTCCCCAATGTTTCCTTATGCACATGCATCATCTCTTCATAATGGGCACTATTCATAGGGGAGCTTTGGCTCGTGCCCTTGCTACATACCGAGTCGACGTTTGCCCTTCATTTGTTCTGTCCATTTCTCATCAACAAAAGAAGGATGTGTTCGATATGTCCTCTACCCACGCTATGCGTGTTCGTAATTTGTCTGGGGTTCTGGTTCGTGCTTGCCGCAACTAAGTCCCCTTGCACATTTGACTGCCCGTCGCTACTTTGTTTGTCCTGCAATGATTGTTTCCAGTTTCTACAATGTTGTATTTCTTAAGGTACTAATGAAGCCAATTTTACCGCCTTAATTATCACGTGCAGGAGTTTTGTTTCATTCAGTATATATAGAATAGAATAAGAATGGAATAAGGTAAAAGGAACGAGCCGTTTGGCCCATTTTTAGGTTGATATTCAAGTCCCATGCCGAATAAGTTTTTGCATACGTTTATGCTCGGTTATTTTCTTCCCAAATTAATGAGGAATTTTTCTATTTACAGCGCATTTAGGAGTATAAAATGTAGTGAATATTATAAAATGTACACTGATGATCAGCAAGGAACACGAGATCAACCAGTGCAGCGGAGCTCCTTGCTTTTCATGTGTAAATTATTTAATCAATCTTTAAACTTTTCATTCGTGTCCGCCTAAGTCTACGAACTCGTTGCACCAAATTTATTTATTCATTTATCATCATGAAAATAGAATGAATAGAATTTTCCCTTTCCCTTCTTTCAAATTCAAATTAGTTTCTGCGTAATTATTTTAAGCACTCAATTCAGCTGTTCAAAATTCTGTTGGGTGTGAAAGCCTTCCAAAATACCACTTGTGAGCGCTAAAACTTCTCGTCAACAGTACATACATTGAGGCAAGTCCTGCCTGCACTTGGCCGGCTACACCTCATTACTTCCAGCTCAAACGTACAAACAACTGCTCTCTCTAGGGACACTTTATGTTCACGTGCAATGTTCTTCTATGTAATCGTTCTGAGTGTGGAAAGAATCATCTTTTGAACGCCCATGGTCCAAACAGAATATTTTTTCCGCTCCCTCAGCCATCCGCAACGCTCCAAAACTTGGGAAAATCTGCGTAATGACGCGAAGTTCCACTTTTAGTGTTAGCTTTGTGCTGAATCTCATGCTAAGCATAGCCAGGCTGAACTATTGTATAATGATCTCGTTAAGCCTAAATCTCCATGGAGAGATTAAAGTTCTAAACCTACTCTCGCATATGTACATGGTCTTCAACTCCAGATTTTATTCTAGATTGCACCATTCGGAAGTTCATGCGAGGTCTTCATGAGTGAAGCTGATATGTAAAGTCTTTCACGAGCTCTAAAGACAAAGCTATTAGCACGGAGTAGTTTTCATGAATATAAATGTATGTTGTTATTTGAACGACAGTTTTATTATAAGGCCGACTTACTTGCCATCACCTTTGGATACTATGAGTTCAGAAACAACCCCTTGCGTTCTACCTGATATGTCATCGTAAATGTATACTTTCCCGTTTGTGTTATTCAATCTCAACTCCTACAGGCAATCAAAAAATTACTTTACTGGAAGCGAGAAGTGACTAGTTATCACAATTAATCTCTGTTCGTTTAGTCATATTGTTTTTCCATTCCGTGACATTTTACCAGGTCGGTATTTATGAATCGTTGTCGGAGGTAGTTAAGGAGTGGAAAATGGTAGTTGAGAAGGGGAAAGAACCATAATTTTTCCTTCTGTTGATTAGCATCAAACTTTGTACCATGAAAGTACATAAAACTTGTTCTCTCGGCTTCAAAACAAGTTGTCATTGGGACTTACGATTACTGAAAGAAGTGCCTTAGATGCAAAGGGACACCTGAAATCATGAAACGCTTGAACTACCTGTACTTTTACGAAAAATTAGAATTTGCGTGCGAATTTTCCGTTTGCCAATTCTTTATGTACGCAATATTTAAAATACAGTCTAAATTCTTTAACAAAGAGTGACAGCAAGCATACAGTATATGCGTCTGAGATTTTCAGACTGCATTTTTTGCGCCAAGTTCTTATGAAAAAACGTTAGCGTTTATGGCCATGCTATAGCTCGTTGCCAAGTTTGACTCAAAATGCTGATACAAAAGTGAACTTCAAGACAGCATCGCGTACAAGGGAGTTCGAGACTCCTACTTGATCCAACGAGCGAAAGATTGCTACTACACCACAGTTATCGCTAGACAGGTGCCAACGTTCCAGTTTGTCCTGTGTTTCAAGATAGACGGTGGGTCGAATGTAGTGTTCTGGTACGCGTCGACGACGTTAGCACTGAAGTCCACAAGACATGAATCAGAATTCTAACACAACACAAACAGTTTCACGACATCAGGGTATCTGTGGACAGGAAAAGAAGGCTGTGTTGATTTCCAGTTACATGAGTGAACTAGACTGCTTGCTGAAGTCTAGGCTTTAATATCTACGGCAATCGGAGTAATGGACCACAGGGTGCGACAACATAACTTCCTTTTTTCAAAGCAAAGCGATTCGAAAAAGGAAGGTATGTTGCCGTACCCTGTTCAATCAAGGGTCAGTTTAAAATTAGAGCACTATTGAACATTTGTTTTGCTGGCGATGAGCATGATCAAAAACGCTTTTCTACACCAAACCTGACAATTCTTTGAACTGATCGTTTTTATTGTAAATACGGTTTTCCATGCTTGAACATTGCTACTTAATATGGCGCGAAAACATACGTGTTGTGTGAACTTGTTGACACCGAAACTGCGAATTTATAAATTAAATTAGTGTACGGAACACAACCATCAATTGTAAAAATTAGGTGTGATACCAAGTCTTGTAATTTTTGTTAAATGATTCCCATGTGAGCATGTTTGATGTGACTTTTTGTGTGTTTTTGAACATCATTCCTGCAGATCAAGAAATATGTTGTGTGCAAGACAGAGACTGTCTTGGCTGATTTTTTGACGATAAAATACATGCGTACTCTTAGCTTAGCTACGTACATACCTTGTCAGAATGAACGCTCGTTACCTTTATTTCACTGTTTATCGTTCTGTTATGTCAGTGGCTTAGGGATAGAATGCGAATATTTGTTCCGTTGTTGTTTATGAGGAATAAAAGTAAACTGACTTCTTAGTTTCGCTAGTTACATACATCTTTCTCATCAGGTTTAGGTTATGTTGCAGTATTCATACCTATTAGTATCTCTGTCATTTTGTGACTATATTGCGTTATTTGAGTTTTTTATTCCAATTCACAATTTTTTACCGTCTGAATGTGTTGGTCACACACTGCATTTTGTTTAACACGTTGACTCCGAAGTGGTACGTATGTGTACCACTGAGGTTAGGTTCTATTATTTTTTCAGATCCTTCTAGTGACTATGCGTACAAAGTGAAGTTTTACACCAATCAGGCAATCGGAGGCAACGTGTTAAGTTCAATTCTATGTTTGCTTGTCGTAGAACTCGGATTCGAATGCTGGTTATTTCTGTGTATTTACAGTTGTATGTTTTTGGGGATCTGCTGTTGTGGGGGCTTTTGTTTTCAGATTAGTTTTCATTTTAAAAATTCGTATCGCCATCTGCAGGTGGAATTTATTTTGAATTCTGAAATCTTTCATGTTTTTATAGGTTTAAAAACCTTCGTGGTGATGTATGCCAAACAGATACTGATGTAGTAACTATAATAGATCTTTCAAATTTGCGAGTTGATATCTCGGACTAGCGCATCATTTTCAAAAATTGTAATAGATTCAAAAATCGAAATATAATAGTGATTCAGTATTCAAAATGATTCCTGCATTGTAGCTTGGCGTCACATCGATCAAGTGTAATGATTGTGACTAATTAAATAATGTTGTTCGTCTTTTTTTGTACTGAAACAACTCTAGCTGCATTGGCACAATTCTCTTGTGAGTGACTTTATCTCTGAAGGGACATATATACTTAGTTTTTCTGTTTTGGGACTTTCAAAAAACAAAGATATATTTTGTTTTCTCTAAAGATTATTCATTTCTTTGAACTTGAATAGTTTTAGAATTAAAACGCATTTTTAGATAACCTAATATTGATACTCTGATATTGTGCGTTACTAGTATATCATCCTAGAAAAATAAACTTCGTGCACGTCTTTCAACAAGAGGCTGGGTGTTGCTACATGGAAGCTGTTGGAAGGAGCGTGTAGCAGAAGCATCGATGTTCGGTGATAGCCGCGTCGCAAGTTACTCCAACCATCGATTGTTTTTGCAGCTGGATCAAGTGTCATCGGACGTTCTTCTTTCTTTGTTACTATAATAGAATGAGCTCCGGGCTCCCTCTACAGTGCCTCTCTGGCCTTGCATGTACGCGTTAGTTACTTTAGTTGATATTGAGTGCATGTGAGGCACATGATGACACAACGCTTACTTTGGAAAGTAATTTTCACAGTGCTTCCTGAAAAGGATGTTTTCTGCAGTATTTCTGTTACTGAGTTCAAGTTGTTCTCTTATTTATTCGAAGCTCCGTGTTTACAGGTTTTTATGCAAGGAGGCTATCGATACGCAAGTTTTATTTACCAAGTTCAACTAATCTTTCTTCTATTGCTTTTAGCAATTGACTTGCAGCACTGTAATGACGGTACTGATTATTCTGAGTGATACGAGACTGGTTAGTGCAGTTCAAGTCCCTTTCTGGCTAGCACCCTATCTTAACTTTTTTGTGCGTGTTTGTTTCTGTCATTGTGTTGGGACTTCCTGAATGGAACATTGTGCTGGCTTATCTTGCCCTCATGTATACGAAACCTATACAAGTTAGTTGTTCCTTCAGCTTCGAATTGTGTAGAGAAGGCATTCTTTCCATTCACAATACACAATCCTAACGTATTGAGCTTTTGCACATGCGAAACTTGAAGAAGCTTTGTTTTTGCGGCTAAAAAGGTTAAAAGATTTTGTGTATCAACTTTCTTACGTTTTATGGTTGTCATGGTGAGAGACTTCTTGGTGATTACCTTCCTCTCTTTTACCAGAAAAAGTATCGAGCGGAAAGGCATCGTACCAGTCAGGAGATGCGACATCATGGCTTAGTTTCGTTAGAAATAGGCTCAGTTGATAAAAAAAAATTGTCGGTTGTCGTAATGAATTTCTCATCAGTTAGCTAATGATTTCAATCGTTTATCTCCAAAACGACAATCTAGAATATTATGTGTGGTTGTTGGAACTCCTCGAAATTCAATTTTGTTTTTGTTTGCCTATAATGTATTTCGTGAAACAGTTCTTAATCTCGCTAAAAAAGTGTTAACCAGACTGCCAAGTTCATAATTTGTGTTCGGTCGTGCCATAGGGTCGTGTCTTTTTTGGTTGAGTTTCAATTTTATCTTTTTTTTTAGTTGAATCTCGATGTTGAATCTCGATGAATTTGCCTTTATCCTGTAACATTCACAACTTGTGGGCACGTCAACTCCAGAGGTTCACAACCCTCGCGTAGATTGGTTGATTCGTCTTCTCAGCATTGTTTGATACCTTATTCTCTGAACTCCTGCAATCACTTTGGTGCTATTTTTAAATGAAGTTTTACTTGAACCGTAGTCGAGGTATCGTTATTATTGAGGTGAATTATCGTTGCTATTGAGGTCACATCTAAAGCGTTCACGTGATCGCGTCTGTAGCTGCTGATCTCTGTATGGAGTACAATCGATCTTTGTTCTTTTTGCTTTAGTGGAGCGCCTCTCAGATGTGAAGCTTATACATGGCGGGGCATTGTGGCCACCTTATGCACTCTTCAGTTCTTGGGTACCCACAAGAATGCCCCCCGGGGTGTTTCTTTGTTGAACTTATTCTGCTTGACCTTGTGCTATCTGTATTTTTTCCTGATGACTTAGTCGATTGAAAACTACGGCTAAGTGTTATAATAAGCAATATCATAAAATTATTGCATACTAATTTTGCTTGTTAACAAAAATATTTTTCCGACTGTAAAAACCGAGTTGAATAAGATATAATTTTGGTGATGGAAAACAAATTAAATTTTTCCATCGGAATGTAAAGAAATGGGCCTAGTAAAAAATTGGTAATCGGTTTTCCTATTGGGAATGCTTATATTCATTTTATTGGATTAGGTGTCAGTGTTCATCTAATACTAAGAATGACTGTCGTGTGTTTATATATTCATTTATATATTTATTTACATATTTCGTGTCACTTAAAAAAAAATTAGGGAGATCCAGAGACATATATACTCGAGTCCGTATCGTGGATACCGAGTTCGGCGGGGTATTGCCCTATGATTCGGAAACATTGTTCCCGAATATGACACGAATTGCAGAGTCAATTGCAGCAGTAGAAAACTAAGTGTCTTAGTTTTCACTAGTAATGTTGTCATTAAAGAAATACTCAATTAAAACGTTTGTCCTTTATAAATGCATATAAAACTAAATATATTGCATTGCGTTCTTATTTGTAATTTTATTTAATATCTTTCCAACGGTATTTGCCATCATTTTTGATGGTACGGGTATTATCACAAAATCTCTGCCGTCATTTTTGACGGCTGGATTCACTAGTAGACATATAGTATACTAGTACACCCACACGTGAAAATTCACGTTTTTTATCGAAATTTTTCGTTCGATTTGGCTTTGGACACGGGCTTTGCGAAGGAGTTTCCAAATTGAAGGATGTGTCTTTGATATCCACAATACAATGCTTACAATGCATGTACCGAATTTTCTCTTATCTAAACCTTTAAGAGCGTGACAGAGAGACGGACAAAGCAAGCAAGCAAGCAACAAACTGTGTATTATTATATAGTGAATTTTTGTAGTGGATGTTGGCTACAGCAGAGAAGGTGCACAGGTTGTTTCAACTCAGTAAGCAGCTGCGGTTTGTTCACCAGTTTTACTGTTAAAATTGACACTAAATTGACAACTAACGTCTTGAAGTTTCGGTTAGAGCTTATACGCGTTCTTACTTCAGGGCTACCAGAACTTTTAAAACATTTACTTTTGTTGTAAAGTTTAGTTAGAACCTTACCATTGAAGTTTTATTTAATTTTTACTTGAAAATTATAAATTATTGAATAATTTCATGCCCCAACTTGCCTACAGTGAATTATCGATAATAATGAAACAAAATTGTTAGAGAAATGGAAAATGACTGAAAATTAAAGTATAATTCGTGAAAAAAGTGTGTAGAAAACGTTCATATTTCAACGTAAAGGACGGTTGTCTGTAAGTTTAAACTAGAAGTTATTTATACCTTTTTTTGTATTTTACTTGTTTTAGCTTAGAGTTTTGTGTACCTTGCTAATAAGCCTTATCTTAGGACATTTTAATCTTAACTTGGATTAGTTGTACTATGCCACTTCCTATAAGTTGAGGCATTTTATTTAAAGAGTTTGAAAAGTACTGAATGTCGAAATCATTGTTTGTACATTTTGCTCTTTAACTAAAATGAAGTTTGTGTAACCCATAGTTTACGAACTGTAGAAATTATTTTCTAAATTTGAAGGAAACAACGCATTTAATTCTTGAAATAGAGACGAGTTCCAACCCATTTTCATTTCACAAACTTACAATTTCTCATTTCACACGAGTTGACCTTATTCTATGCTAGGAGAGAGTTCGTTATATATGGACTTCGATCCGTGTATGTTGAGTCATACTAGCAGGGATCCAATTATTTCTTTCTATTTGCTCCTGCTTCAGTCACTCGCTCATTTCACGTTCGTTCAGACTCACAGACTGACGTGCCTAACTAATTCATGTTAGGTAATCATTCTGTTTCTTTACAGTGGTGGCATTGGAACCCATGTTTGTATATTCAGCTTCTGCGTACTAGGCTGAAATGAAACGTCCACTTCGTCAGCAAACACTTAAGAAGCGTCAGTATATATTTCATTGGTTTTTAAGACCTCATGTGCTGAGAAGTATGTATTATCGATTTTTTTGTGCTGATTTCAAGCCATCAGCACATAACAAGTTGCGTAATTATTACCAAAGATCTTGTCCGTATACATCAGTAGGACATGTTGATTTTCATTGCACAGAGTACCCCTTGCGCTTCAGGTCAGAATATTAAGCGTACATCATCTATGCTTACTTGCGTTTGCATGTCCATGAAAGCATCGAATAAATAAGCAAATGAAAAAAATAACAATCATAGCTAGGGACATCGAATTTTTTCATGACCATGTTGTTTTCATTCGCTTGCCTTCATATGGAAAAAAAGATGCACTCGCATTGGGGAGTGATGCAATTTTTACTTTAAATTCTTGAATTTAAATTAATGACGATACCGAATACATAGTAAAATAGTATAACGGAAGGCTTCTGCTTTCTAAACGCATTATTTGAAATCTATACCCGACACCAATATCATCAAAGAGACGGGTCCTGGTTCTGATACAGATTTCTTACTGATTTTCATGGTGTGTAGCTCCATCGGATTTTTATGGGATACATAGTTTGTTATACCTATTTCATCCGCTCTTGAATTTTTAAAATCAGATGATGTAAGTCTTTCCCTTTGAAAACTTGATTCATGAAAGACAGAAGCACGTGGCACCACACTAAAACCTTTTTAGTTGATCTCTGAATGCATACCCATGAACGGATTAAATTATCCGGACATTTGGTCTTCCATTGCAAGTCATGTTCCCTTATTTGCACAGGGAAGTTACAGTAATGACGAGCGCGTTGTTCATTAATTTTTTTATAACATTTGTCATGGTAAGAAACGGGCACTGCTGAGCTGGGCCCTTTGTTGCGTGTGCCAATAAAGGGCATTGGTGACGCTGCCTGACGGGAATCTTGATCAAGGGAGAGCGCTGCAGTCCGTGTTGCTATGCAGGTCGGGTGCGGCTCTACTCGATCTCGCGTAAAAAATGACCAAAGACAAAACGTGGAGTGTGAGCGTTGCGCTCAACCTCTTCTGCTTTTGCCAATTTAGTACTGGATAATATTCTGGAGAAGGACTTCATTCCGTAATGGAAAACGATTTGTGATGCTGGAGTAAGGTGTTCTATGATGGGTTCTCCAAATATCACACGTGTTGTTCTCAGTGTGGAACTCGAGTCAATGTGTCTCGACAAAAAGAACTCGAGTCAATGTGTCTCGACAAAAATAGACCGTTATCGTCCGCGGGTTGTTTGCTTACCTGGGATATTAAATCCAACGTGGAATGTATTTCTTTCAGCACGGGCCTTGTGGCTCCATATTTGAAGTATGAATGAATTTCTACTTACTGACTTCTTTCTATTTCACTTTGTATTTGTTAATGAATGAGGCCTAATGTTCATCAGGTCTATCAACTTCGCTTACCAGAAGTGACATCAAGCTTCTTCAAGGTCGTGTTCAAAATTGTAACGTTAGGAACTAGCGGCATCGGAGAATCTGCTCGCTGCCAAATGTCGCTTGAAGTCCACGTTGTGGAGCAGTAGAGACTAGAGACTGGTTGTTGCTCTTCATTCATGATTGCGGTTGTTCTCATGTTCTGAGATCTGTTAGTGTGTGTATAGCAACAGCTAAGTGCGTCTTAAGCGAGCCCTTTCATATTACCACCGACTCGGAGTGTATTAATGGCACTTATGCTTAGGTTCAACTTAGTGAATTTATTTCTTGATTACTTATTGCACCAGGCTTTGATCTGAAAGAGTTGTCCCGTTATATGAGACTGTGTTTCGTAGAGTACATACATGGAGTGTTAAGAAGTCTTCAGATTCGACCGTTTTCTTGTCACATGGAATAAAAGATACTGTCTGATTCCGAAGCCAGGAGTTACTTTTTTGTTTGCATAACAACAACCAGCTGAAGTTTTTATTCAAATAGTCCTGTTGTGGCGTGAAAGACCTTTGATTTTGCACAATTCCTAATGATGTTCTTCTTCTCTAACCTCAGACCCTGTGTGCCCCCTCGATAGACGAATTTTTTTCTTATTTTTGTTATCGTTGTATGATGTCTATTTTGTGCTATTGAAATTCGTTCACGTTTGAAATAAATTTTCTGACATTTTTTGCATGTGTATTAAAGTTTGTAATCATCAATATTTCGCCATAGCTTTGAAGTTTATCAAAATATTTCGTAAAATTACTAACTCTTGTTTAACTATCAGGCGCGTGTGAATAATTATATTGTGTCGTTGATGCTCATGATCTCCTTTACTTGAATTCTTGGTTGTAGAAGCCAACGATGTTGATGTGTGGAGTAGCCGACGCAACCGACGGCTCAATTTGCGAGACTGTGGAAGATTTACTTGATTGCGAGAAGAAAACGCTGTACTTTGTTTTGTTTGGCTTAGTTTGGTGAGACTCAGGCTTGTCAATACGGGTCTGGTGCAAGTACTTTCTTCTGAAGCGAAGAGCTAGGAATCCCTTTTGATGGAAGTGCTGACAATTGCTTTTATTCGAACAGCTGGGAATTTCTTCCTAGTGATTGTTTGAAATTTCTCTGTCCTATTCCATTCAATCCGTTGAGCTTCAATATTTTTCTTGTGTATTGAAAGATGTCCTGGACTTGAACACACATGGGTCTCACAATATTGGCAATATTTTGTTTTCATGTGGGGGTACTTTTCACTTGAAAATACGGACACGATAGTTTTGAATTTGTACTGGTTTCATTGCCTAATAAAGTTAAAGAGGAGAATAATTTTCTAATAATTGACAAACTGTTCTGCCTCAGTTTGTCCCTAAATACTGGAATCAAATTTTGTCCGATTTGCTAAGATCGAAAACGTATATAATTACCTTCATTTGCAAAGAATGGGGAATCTAGGTGTCTATTAGAACAGTTTCTGCCATTAAAATTAGATGACTTCAAATGATGGACGTCGTAGCTTTGGTTCGAAAATTTTGGCTTTAAAATTTTACTGTAGCTCCGGAGCTCTCGAAGTGAGGCCTTCATGCAAATGAGGAGACTGCGTGGTGAGAAGTAAAGTAAAAAGAAGTGTAGACTGCGTGGTGAGAAGTAAAGTAAAGAGAAGTGTAGACTGCGTGGTGAGAAGTAAAGTAAAAATAAGTGTAGGCTGCGTGGTGAGAAGTAAAGTAAAAAGAAGTGTAGACTGCGTGGTGAGAAATAGCAAAGAGAAGTGTATACCGCGTGATTAGAAGTAAGTAAAGTAAAGAGAAATGCAGACTGCGTGATGAAAAGTAAGTAAAGTAAAGAGAAGTGTAGACTGCGTGATGAGAAGGAACAAGGAGGGAAGACTGCCAGTGGCGTGTTGAATAGCTTCTAGAATATTGAGGGCATGAGAGACGGATTCTGACGCCCGATCTGTGTTTGCATGATAAGGGGGAGCATGCAAACAGAATTTCTTGCTTAGCCCATGGTGCAAATGATGCTGGGTGAAGGTTTCTCACCTACTTTCCCCGTACTGCTTCTCTTCCTTCGCAAGCCCCAGTGTGGATGTGAGGTTATTGTCCACAATAGGGGCATTTAAGAAAGAACTTCCCAGTATTGCGCTATTCTGTATTTTTGGTCCATGGATCTCTGAAGTACTTTGAATTGATGTTTAAATGATGATTCGAAGCAAATGTGTTTTACAATTGTAGCTAAAGGTTCCTATTTTTTACCAATATTCATCTCATTTCATTCATTTCTATAATTAAAAAAAATTAGTGTGTGGTCTATCGATTATTTTAATTTACACATACGTGCGTGGGCAATGCATGGTACTTCTCTCGTACAACCCCATGTACCAATCTTTTATCTTAAAACTCAACTTTCTTTGTCCTAATTCAATGTTTACATTTTTAGAAGTGAAGTGTTAACAAGTATTGGCTTGTAAGAAAATGGCGTATGATATAAAAATCAGTAAAAATGTATAACAAAAAGTAACCTTGACGTATCTTTTGTTCTTCCTTAGAACTTGTTTTACGATTTTGATTCTTTTAAAACGAAGTCTTGAAAGTTTCCTTCCAATCGTTTTTCCAACCAGTAAAATTTGGGAAACTTATACTAAAATTGCGTGAGTATAACGTTCTGTGTCGCATAGACGAAGCTGAGCTGTGGTGTTTTTACTTGAATAATTCAGTGTTGAAACTGGAACTCCCCTGCTCCGTCCTCATCACCGCGCAATATGGTAATGAAAGTGTTGAATTTGATAAGCTTACTTGTTAGGGATAAATTATGAAAGTTCAGTAGAGCTTGAAATAAATGAGTTCATTATACTTGCTCTATTCTTGAACATTTAAGATTCAAAATACCCTCTATTTGCTCCTAAATATTTTGGCGTATTGTATCATTGATTTTGTAGTACATCTCGGTATCATTGACTGTCACAACATTCGTTCGTTTCTATTACTTGTGGGATTTTAGTGCATTATGAAGTTTCGAGTGTCATTTCATTTTAATAATGGTAATCAAATGTTTGTTAAATTGCATTGATCTCACGCATTGTGCGTGTTTAAAATTCGGTTAATGACAGGTCTAGTTTCAAAATATATTTTGCAATTCGATCTCTTACTTTAAGGTTTAAAAAAATGCGTTTTGAATTAAATCGTAAATTTTATGGAATGTACTAGGTACATAATACTTCTCTTTATTTCTAAAAAATTCATGTAGAGTGTAGTTATGACGTGCATTGGACGAAATCTAAAGGTTTTTCATGCGTTCGGTGAAAAGCTTCGACTCGCCGGTATAATTCTCATCAGGTGCGACTGCGGTTGTAAAAAATTCAATAACACGACCGATTTCTCTCCGTGTGTTCTATTTATAAACCCATGTGCGTGTGTTGCAAGCACGAACCGTCCCTCGTAAGAAGAGCAGAATTGAAAAGCAGCGCTTACAATTACATGGAACACACGCTGAAATTACGAAAGAGATTACATTGTTCTGATTCTCAGCTTTAAACATTTAGTTTTATCTTGCAATTGTTTTTCAGTTTTTGTTGTATTGCCACTATTTCAATAGCTTCAGTTAAATTAGATCATGACCAAACAGCAGCTAACCGCACGTACTCATCAGTACTTGCATGTACCTTTTTCTTGGGATATTAGTTTCTAGGTCTTTTGGAGTGCGTCTATATAAGTCGTGCAGATAGTTCTATTTAAAAGAAACCCAACAGAAAGGTACGCTCTCCTCAGTACCTCGAACACACTAACGCTTCTGTGTCTCTAAAAACATTTTCAGGTCCAACAATGCTTTGTAATGGAGATTTTCCTTGATAAGTTCACATTTTTGCATCACGTTCAGCCACTTCCATGTACCTCTTGAAGCCTGGACGATTATTCGAACGGCTAGATTATATTGTGTCGGGTCCCACTTTCATAAATGCAATAAAGGCTTGTCGTTGGTGGCAGAGATGGAAAATCACTGCTGGAGCAGAAGCAGCAGCTGTCTTGTCGTGCGTGTCACACGTTACGACATAAAATGTAAGCAATCTTTACGAGAGCAAGTGTGAAAAAGAACACTTTTTGAGGCTTGCGCGTCTTCGAAATGCAGTTTGTGGTCAAGTTACTCATTGGTATAGTTACTCGTGGGTATAGTTACTCGTGGGTATAGTTACTCGTGGGTATAGTTACTCGTGGGTATAGTTACTCGTGAGTATAGTTACTCGTTGATATATAGTTTCTAAAACACAATGAGTAATAAATTGTTCACTATTATCTGCAACACCCGTGTTCCTCGATATGTGAATGTGACTATAAGGGATGGTTCTTGGCATGTGATGTCGCACAAGCACGAGAGACGCGAGATTTAGTTCAATAAATGTATGACCTAAAATTTCTTTTACTCTTGCTTGTTAGTGTAGGTAACTTGAATTTTATAATTTTTATTTGTAGTGTGAATGAGGAATGCAGATTCATTTCATTTGGAGCAATGAATGAGAGTTTCTCATTCAAGCTATAAATAAAAATAAAATGATTGAAAGGAAGAGAGTTATCGTAATTTAAGCTGCGATTCGAACAAAAGATTCTTCTTTATTGGTAAATCATTTGCAATAACGAAAGTGATGGTTTAAATCTTTATGAACTGCAGAGAATTATCGTTCATGAGTTGGTATATTTTTAACTTGAATAATAATTCGAGTTTGTACAGCACTAAGTCCCAGTATATGATGCAAACTCCAACGTTCTGACCTCACATGCTCGTGAGAAATAAGTCTTTCACCCTCTATTTCTTTATGAAATGGCTAATTTTTCCTTAGTCTCTTTGTTTTCGCTAGCCCTAGCATTAAACTAACGACTGGCCTCACCTTTTCATTTGCATATTTTATGAGACCAAGTCAGTATTTTTTCCCCGGAGGAGAACCCCTTCTGGGCAGTTTGACCTGCTGCTTTTGCTGGGTTCTATGGATCTAATTTCTCATTTTCTGTCACTTCTGCTACCTGGAAATGTTTGTTCTTTGTGAAGGTATGAATAAGCGGGAAATTCTATGCCAGTGTGAAGTTTACTTCTATTTTAACAGTTAATATTTTTTTGAAAGAACTGTGAATTATTTGTATGTTTGTATGCGATTTAGCTCCAGAATTTGAAACTTTTATAACTATTCAATGTTCATAACTTGTGCACAGAGAGGGGAAACAACAACATAAAGACCTTGGTGTGTCGAGGGAGAAAACTTGGCCAATCTGTTTTGTTCGATTATCTCGAGCCGGTTGAAGAAAGCCTGAACATCCTGCCATTTTAGTGTTTTTCGCCTTTTTATCTATGCGATCTACATGGTGCCTCCCGTAAGTATGCTGTTGGTTTAAATTTCGAAGAATGGCTAAGAGAAAGAAGTACTTGTCTTGTGCATGGCCTATCAGCGCTTGCACTCTAAGCAATTTCGATGTCAGCATGATGGATTATCTACACTCGATAAAGCAGTACAATGTAGGAAACCACAGTTGTGCAGTCTGATCAATTTTATTCCCCAACAGTCTTTATTGATACTTTAATTATTTCACCGGAGGCTTTATGTACACTCAAGAATGTAGTCAGTGTAGAAAACAAGGACTAGGCAGCACACAGACACGTAGCCGAAATGTTTATAATGCGACATTTTAATTGATTACAAGGTTACCTCAAGGTTCTTGCTGTGATAGGATCTGGAGAACCTCATCAATAGACCTCATGTTAAAGTTCATGAAATTTTTTCCCCAATCAAAAAATGAACAGTAAATTGATGTAGGTGTGCATGTTCTCAATGTTACTCGTGATTGCATGTTCTCAATGTTACTCGTAATTGCATGTTCTCAATGTTACTCGTAATTGCATGTTCTCAATGTTACTCGTGATTGCATGTTCTCAATGTTACTCGTGATTGCATGTTCTCAATATTACTCGTGATTGCATGTTCTCAATGTTACTCGTGATTGCATGTTCTCAATGTTACTCGTGATTGCATGTTCTCAATGTTACTCGTGATTGCATGTTCTCAATATTACTTGTAATTGCATGTTCTCAATGTTACTCGTGATTGCATGTAAATGATCTACCTGTATTCAGAATTTTGTCCACTCCAATGGACAACAAATCCGAAACCGAGCGCTGATAACGAGTACTCAAAGACGCTCGGCCACTCGTTAATTTGTGAGCATCATTGCCTGAAGTTACAATGAATTATTTGTTACAATGAAGTTACGATGAATTATTTGTTACAATGAAGTTACGATGAATTATTTGTTACAATGAAGTAACGATGAATTATTTGTTACAATGAAGTTACAATGAATTATTTGTTGCAATGAAGTTACAATAAATTATTTGTTGCAATGAAGTTACAATGAATTATTTGTTACTGTAAAGTTACCATGAATTATTTGTTGCAATGAAGTTACAATGAATTATTTGTTACTATGAAGTTACCATGAATTATTTGTTGCAATGAAGTTACAATGAATTATTTGTTACTATGAAGTTACCATGAATTATTTGTTACTATGAAGTTACCATGAATTATTTGTTGCACTGAAGTAACAATGAATTTGGGTGTCCGAATATTGTAATGGCGCACATGCATTACAGCATTACTGTCGAAAATTTATTTGAAAAGAACGTATTAACTCGGGTAAAATTTAATGGTAATGAATGTTCTGTTTTAACTGCCAGGTATAAATCATTTGGCTGTAATGATATTGTAATATTGAGTTGGAAACTAAAGGATTCATCCACAAGAGCTACACTCGATGTTACTGTATGATTTCTGGATCTCAGACTGGAAAAGAGCCAAATGCTGGACTAAGAATCATTGCTTCGCGTGCCCGTGTGCTGGATCTGGCGGAGCCTCGGTTTCCCTTGATATTGGAGATTGTACTGATGATAATAAGTATTTTTCAATTAAAAGTAAATTTTATCTATGATTACGACGAAAGAAATTTCGGATCAAAATATGGGTTGAACTTTTCGTGCTCTCATAAATACTGAAGGGCAATTATTCTGCAGGCAGGTTGAGAAACAAGACAGGACTGCTCTCTGATAAAGAAAGAATTTCTTTGTTGCAGTTTGAACATTTGAACAATACGAAGCTTGATAGTTTCTAGCCTTGATTTAAAGAAAATACGTCACTTTTTAAGTTGACTAGATTCACGAAAGTAACGTATATTCATGCAGCCAATGTGTGTGTTAGTGGTGAATAATTTGGATTTTTTTTTTCGTAAAACTTGTCATATTCAAGGCTAATCAGGGAATTTTTTTAGGTTATTCATTCAAGCCTCGCTTGTAATTCAGTTGATATCGTTTATTAATTTTTCATAAAGAATTAATTTTTATACCGGAGATCGGAGAAATGTTACAGCGGCTACGACAATTCTTGTTAAGAAGAAACTATTTGTGATACGAATAGAAAAAGAAAACTTCAGATTTGAGTGTGGGTATGAAGTGTGAGACGCCGCATCTCTCTTCATTGTTCTGTTACTGCACTAGCGTTGATTTGTGGAGTTTTGTTGCACCATTCTGACTCACCACCTGCATGGTCGACTGGTGAGCGAACCCCCATGCGATGCGGGAGATCCGGGCTCGAGGTCCGCTGCCACTGTGGTCGGTTTGTGTATGACCATCGGCGGCTAGAATTACGGCATGGGACGTGAGTACCGACCCAAGAATTGGCCACAAGGCTC
>VCRD01007253.1:0-10759 GCA_006783055.1 Trinorchestia longiramus
ATCAATAAAACATCCCTGAAGGCGTGGAGCTGCATGGACCCAACTCCGAAGCTCCAATAAAAGTGAAACAAGAAGAAGAAGAACATATGGAACCTGAAGGCGTGGAGCTGCATGGACCCATCTCCAAAGCTCCAATAAAAGTGAAACAAGAAGAAGAAGAACATATGGAAGAAACTCTTTGAAAAGAAAAAGGTATTTGGGCAGCCCCTCACTCTCCTGAACTACTAATGCGAGTTTTGTTAACTTTTACAGAGAAACTGAAAACTTTGACGAGAACCTAAGCTGCAGTGCAGTTGCTGGAGTCCATGCTGGTAGGCTGAGTGTCACTATACTTGCCAGAAGCCTATTTGGAGGCTCTAGTTCTACTAACCAACCAACCTTGAAGAAAGCCGTCTCTTGGATAGTGTGAAGACAAAATAGTTTGTGTTACATTTTGCTTAAAAAGTAAAGTTCTGACTTGAGGTTTAGCAGGATTGGCTGTATAGATTTATTAAAGAAATACCAGAGGTTTGGTCTGTTTGCATTTGTTGATGGTTGTGACAACGAACTCAGTTTCCTGGATTAGAGTGACTACCAGCTAAGCATGAGGGGCTGTATATGATAAGCTGGATCACCATGATGCTCTCACTTGGCTGATTCTCATGCATGGAATGGCTCAGGGTATCTCCTAAGGATTTAGTCTAGATGACCGTGGCTCACAAGCAAAAAAACTCTAGGATGTCACCCTGTTGTATGCTTGTGTTTTAGAGGAAATGAAAGGCTGTATCAATGGCTCCAAGTGCAGTCAGCTTTGAATCTAAGTTAGAGTTAAAGTCCAGAAATACTAAAGCAAATTTCCTATCTACATTTGTGTAGCAATTGGTAAAAATAGTATAACAATTCTAGTTGTTGTTTATTTTATGTGCATTTAAAAAATTATAGTACTTGTGTAATTTCTTACTAATATTACACTTGCGAGGAAAAGAGGGTCCAATAAAAAGAAAGCAGCTCTAATTGCAAATGTTTTAAAATGCAAAGAATGTAAAACAGGTCCAAAATCATGAAAGTTAAACCTAAAATACTCTAAAATTCAAAATACTCTAAAACTCAAATATATACATTTGTCTCAATGCTCATAAACATAATTTATTAATTTCATAGAATATTATTATTGCATACCTATACTCTATCATGCCTGCACATCCATATATGTACCTCCACACATACAAATGTTAGTAGTTTGGAGCAATCTGTAATATGGTAGCATCTTGCAATGCTATAAAATTAAACATTGTTTTAAAATAGGCAAACAATGTAAGAGAGAGAGTGAAGGCATTCATTGGAATAGTTTCTTAAATCTTATTAATATCATTTTAGGATGTAAGCATTTATATTTGTTTGTTTTATTACCAGTGTATTTAAAGTTTGGCTTCTGTATATTTTAGCTCTGATGAAACTTTTACACTTTGAAATGTTTGCTATCAAAGATGTTCCCTTTAATGTGGTTTCTTTGTTTCATCTTACATTGGAAGTTGTTTCTTAGATTCCATGTCTTCATTCTTTAACATTAGAATAGAATAAAATAAGGCAATAGGAACAAGCCGTTTGGCTCATTCTTGGTTCAATACCGAAGTCCCATGCCGTCTAAAGTAAATCCATCAGTCATGCACGTACACCTTAACCACGTAAGTCAATTTAGTCATGTGCACACATATCACTCACGCACAGGCATTTATGTCACAAGCATTTATCTCAATCATACATTAGCCTTAAGGAGTTAGGGACATAGAGTTAGTAGGATGTAATACTAGGAGGGTTCGTAATCCAAAATTTATTGAGACGATTTTTGAATGTGTTTACAGTGCCAGCAGAAACTATGTTTTCTGGCAGCTGGTTCCAAGTTGTGGCAATTTTAATGGGAAAAAAGTTCATAGCTTGAGATGTCTTGAAGTTTCTCAGTAATAGTTTTTGACCGTTATTTCTGGTTCTTACGTTACCGTCTCTGGTTCTTTAAGTGTCTCTGGTATGCTTCTTATCACTTTTGGATGATTTGGCAACAACAATGGTGAATGCAGCATTGGAAATATATTACTTGAATATAATATTTATGCAGAACTGAAATGTGTAGCAGTGCATGTTCTAGAAAAACCTAGTACATGAAATTAAAATAATTTTAATCAAAAGTGTGTACCCTCCAACCTCCTTATTGGGGCCATCATTAATTGCATTCACAAGTTGTAGTAGTTTTTAGATAATTTCATTGTGATATTCATTATTACCCAGGTATTTTTTGATATTTATTTAGGTTTTCCTTCCTTTATTTATAAACTTCAAATGTCAATTTATGACTTTTGATAAATAAAGAGGCTTAACTGTATATCTTTTTATGCTTGAGATGTGAGCTTTAATTCATTATGAAAGAAAACAAATCTGTTTAGAAGAAATAACAGGCAGCTAAAATAAGAATGTGTTGGACAATAAAATGTTGTAAAAGATATTTGCTTCTTTCAGGACTTCATTTTTTCTTAATACCAGTTTTTCAGCTTTCAACAGATCATGAAAATAATCCACTATCTACATACAAGCATTTGATAAAATTTCCTCAGAAGCTAGTCTAGTGCTTCCACAGTAACATCATTTTGAAGTCGTGGCGCAATACTTGCGTGTGCCAGCATGGCAAACAATGGAAAGAGTGAACACTCGTATGACGTGGAGTGCCCGGCTTGCAAAACTACCAAGTACCGTAATCCACAGATGAAGCTCCTGGTGAATGTGTGTGGCCATGCCCTCTGTGACAACTGTGTCAGGACTCTCTTTGTTAAAGGTTAGTATTGAGTTGTTTTGGTGTTTAATTGTGGTGAGTGTAGTTTTGGTGCTTAATTGTGGTGAGTGTAAGTGACCAGAATGAGAATTTAATAAAAACAAAGCATAGTTTATTTAGTAGAAACTTTACGTGCTCAGTAATGTTTCCCATCACTGAGTAATATTCTATATAGATGGTGAAACAACACGAGCATGATTATCTAGATATTATATGATGTTACTGAAGCTAGTTTTGCATGTTTCCCCAGTGAATATATTTTAATAAACAAAAAGATACCCTTTAAAAACTATTAATTTAACCACAGTAACTCTCTTATTTAAAAAGCATTGTAGTAACTGGATCTTACTCTCTTTTTTTTTGAGATCAATTCCTAGACTATATCTGCTGCTTCATTGTGCAGAGTCTGGCCAGTGCCCCGAGTGCGACATGGTGCTCAAGAGAGGCAAGTTCCGTGTCCAGGTGTTCGAGGACCCCCTTGTGGAGAAAGAGATTGACATCAGACGCAGGGTGTGTGTGTGAGGTTCTTGCTTGCTATTCTTATTACTACACAGTTTTGTCTTAGTTTTTGCTGTTTCTTAGCCAGGATTTAGCTTAGCATTGACTTTAAAAACATAAAAATATGAAGAGGCTCACATCTTCATCTGGCAGCTGCTGAAATCCTGCTGCATTTTGTTCTGGGAGCCTTGCTTTTATTCTTTATTTTACTTGATTTAATTCATGCATTTATATGAAGTTAGACATCTTCATTATTATTCATTTTTAGAGAAGTAAATTCTAGCTTTTTTATAGCTAAGTTCTTTTAATTTTAAAGAAATTGACATATGAATTTCTCTGTACATTCTATTAAGCTAATTCTGAAAATATGAGATTTTGCTAGTTGAAGAGGACACCAAAAATATTGCAGACATTCTAATTGTAAACAAAATGAACATTACAATTTAAATATGTGTTCTTTGATTTTTAATTACTTGTGTGGTGTTAGTTGTAGATCAGGAGTAGCATTCATCCAAGTTTTGACAAATTTGTGAGGAATTATATCTATAATTCAGACAAGGCACAAAAATATATTACATATTTTAAACTTCCCTTCATAGTCAGTTGATGAGCATAAAAATTTATTAGTTTTCTATTTTTACAAGTTCATTTTCATATTTTATGCAAGCATCAAATTAATTTGTCATTTTTTTATTTTTACAAGTTCATTTTTGTATTTTATACAAACGACAAATTAATTTGTCATTCACAGACAGGATTTGAAATGAATTCTTTTGCTGTATTAATAAATAAATTCTGTCTTTAAATACTAGAGATGTTGCATGTGCTCTTAACACTTCTGCCAGTGCAGTATTATATGCACATTTCTTAAATTTGAATTAACTTTTTGTATATTGTGCTGGAGATGCTGCAGCATGTCATGCATGTTTGAATAAAATGGCTGAATGAATATAGAATAAACGAACCTTCTAGCCCATTCTTGGGTCGGATAATCACTTCGATAATTATAATTATTCGGTTACCCAAGTCCCATGCCGTAATTCTAGCCGCGTCAACCATGGCGGAAGCGGGATTCGAACCCGGGTCTTCCCGCTCGCAAGCGGATTCGCTCACCAGTCGACCAAGCTGGCGATATGCCAACAGCTTGATTGCCACTTGCAATTTTGTTCATACAGTATACAGTTCACTGTTCCCACATCTTAACATATCATTTACTAGAGTGTCATGCGGTATTTGCAATGCTTAAAGAGGAGTTTAATTTTTGCTCTAATTCAGTGTTCAATTCTGTTTTTGTATCAGACGGGTAATGAACTTGGTTAGTGTAGCAATGTTGGAAAACAGTAAATTGTAAAATAAAATGATGCAAAATACTGTAATGAATTCAGCAATGTTTAAGTATAATCAAATGAATGATACAAAATACTGAAATAAATTCAGCAATGTTCAAATATTTATCAAATGAATGATACAAAATACTGAAATAAATTCAGAAATGTTCAATTATAAGCAAATGAGTAATACAAAATACTGAAATAAATTCAGCAATGGTGCCTGAATATGCTGCAAAGGTTCCCACATCTTACAACTATTGAACTTCCAAGAAACACAACTTAGAAGAAGAAGAAGCTCTAATTACATCAGCATTACCATGAACTTCATAGTAAATTTTGCTGCCATTCCTTCTCTATGTACAACAAAAATTAGGCATTTTTGGGGTCTTTATTTTAGTTTTTATTGGGACTGTAAAAAAGAGGAATCATCAATGATTACCGCGCTTGATTTCTTGATACTTAAAAGACTTGAAGGTTTTGTTTCATCCTGCTTGTGAATTTGACCAGTGTATCTCTTTATAATAATGTGTAATGTCATGGATCCATCAGTGGCTCATTTTTGTTAAGAAATGCTCTAGTTCTTGGTGTCATTGGCAGTTGATTCTCGTGATCTTTATGTATGACAACATAGTTTTGTATTGGCTATTAATATTCCTTGATAATACATCATATATTATTATAATCTAAAGAGCAGAAGGATGCTGTGCAGGTTTTCCGTGTGTACAACAGGATAGAGGACGACTTTGAGTCGACTGCAGACTATGACGACTACCTGGAGGAAATTGAAGACATAGTCTACAGTCTGGCCAATGACATCAACAGGACTGAGACAGAGAGGAAACTGGAGGCCTACGAAAAGTCGCATAAAGATGAAATAAAGAAAAATTATCTCAGAAAGTAAGTAATTCAGACTCCAGGATTCAGAAGATGAACACTAATATGAAAACCATTGTCTCATCTCACTAATGATTTCTTAGGCCAATTAAATGAAGGGAATGCTTTCCAATATGCTACATATGCAGCAAGCACTCATAACACTTGTTAACAATTGGTTCTGGAAGTGCATGGAAATGCAGGCAGAATAGTTAAAATTAGTACACATCGTATGAACCATACATAATAGTTCAGTTGTATTTGTACTGGCAGTGTACATTGTGTGATCAATGCATTTACTACACAGTTGTATTTGTACTGGCAGTGTACATTGTGTGATCAATGCATTTACTACACAGTTGTATTTGTACTTCCAGTGTACATTGTGTGATCAATGCATTTACTACACAGTTGTATTTGTACTTCCAGTGTACATTGTGTGATCAATGCATTTACTACACAGTTGTATTTGTAGTGGCAGTGTACATTGTGTGATCAATGCATTTACTACACAGTTGTANNAGTGTACATTGTGTGATCAATGCATTTACTACGCAATTGTCTGTGCCTAGGAAGTACGCCATCGTTTTAGTGAAGAAATTCCCCCATAGGAAGATTTTATTGAGAAATGGTCTATCTAGGATCACATCACGAGGGAAAAAATTTGTTATGTGCTGCAAGGATTCACTTAAAACTCGCCATTACGAAGTAAACTTGTATGGGGACTTGTTTTCTTAAGCCCTGCATTTGAATGCCAATTGCATGTATTCCAGTCCAGTATTAGGAAAGAGATTTTTTCTAAGACATTATTTTTGTGAATGAGAACTTGAAAATTCTGTGACATCGTCATGGCTACATGAAATTTATTTCATCCGAACACCAGTATTGACACAAGTAAAGTAGAGTATTTATAGTAAATTATTTACCTGTTCAATACCAGCTGCTGTAAAATGATAGGACACCTGTCTTCATTCAATCAAATTAAAATGGAGCAAGTAACGAAATGTTATTGTATTTTATTTTTGAAATGTGCGTGTAATGGCATGTTATTTTTTCCTTGTTATTTACTTATGATCTATTTACTCTTGTTATTTTTTGTTAATTACTTCCTCTTGAACTACGGCAAGTAACGAGAAACATGACTGTTAAAATTTTAGCTTGTGTGTGTCGTGTTTGTGTTGCAGACGCTGATTTTGATGTTGTGTTTGTGTTGCAGACGCTGATTTTGAGGTTGTGTTTGTGTTGCAGACGCTAATTTTGAGGGGTGTTTGTGTTGCAGACGCTGATTTTGATGTTGTGTTTGTGTTGCAGACGCTAATTTTGAGGTTGTGTTTGTGTTGCAGACGCTGATTGTGAGGTTGTGTTTGTGTTGCAGACGCTAATTTTGAGGTTGTGTTTGTGTTGCAGACGCTAATTTTGAGGTTGTGCAGGAGTACAGCAGACGAGGAGCTTGATCGTATTATAGAAGAAGAAAAACTCCAGACTTTACACCGTCAGCAGGAGTTCAAGAAGGAGATGGAGAAGCTCAAAGAGGCGCACAATAACAAGAGGAACGCGTCGTTACTTCAGGTGGGGTTGAAGTGTTGTGGCTAGACAGCATCACTGCAGTGTGCTGCATCGAATAAAATAGAATAAGGCAATAGAAATGAGCCGTTTGGCCTATTCTTGGGTTGCTACCCAAATCCCATGCCGTCTAAATTAAAGGCGTTAATCACGCACGTGTACCCCAATTACTTGAGCCAATTCAGCCGCGTACACGCACTTCACTCACGCACAGGCATTGCAGTCACGTACATGCGTCACTAACTTACACTTGTCCCAGGAGTTAGGGACATAGAATTAGCACGTGATATCTGTGGCTACTTGTATATTGTAGTGGTGTGCGTAAATGAACATAATTATCTACATCTCTCCCTCTCTCTCTCTCTGTATCTGTGTGTTCATTACTTCCTATCTATTACTGAAGAAAAATTATTGAACTGAAATCAGAACGGGTATGCATGTATTACAAGCATTGTATTGTGGATACCAAAGGCGCCGGATCACTACATATAAAACACGCCATTTTTTCCGTTATTAGCTTTATTCTCTTACACGGCCATGTTATCGGTAGATGAAATAGAAAATGGAAGTTCTGTATACCCTAGTGTACCCAGCCGTCAAAAATGACGGCAGAGATTTTGTGATAACACTCGTGCCATCAAAAATTATGGTAAATACTTTTGGAAAGATATTAAGCAAAATTGCATATAAGAACGCAATGCAATATATTTAGTTTTATATATGTTTACAAAGGACAAACGTTTTAATTGAGTATTTCTTTAATGACAACATATTCGAGTACAATGTACCCGAATCATAGGGCAATACCCCGCCGAACTCGGTATCCACGATACGGACTCTAGTATATAAGGCTCTGGATCTCGAATTTTTTTGAAAGTGACACGAAACATATAAATATACAAATAAATATACAAATAAATATATAAGCACACGACGGTCATTCTTTGTATTAGATTAGATAGATTCTGGAAAATATTTAGATATTCTATTTTATATTCAGATATTCTGGAAATATTCTATTTTATAGATCCTGAATTTTTTCACTTCTAAATCAAGGAATTTCAACGGGTACTCTGTGGGTTATGTTATCGGTAGGTAAGATACACAATGGAAGTTCTGTATATATTAATAAAAAATATTAATTTATAGCACAATAATTCGCTGCAAATTTTTAATGCATTCATCCTTATAATAATTTCACACCAGGAAAATCTAAACCGTGAAACTTCCGCGGGAACTGTCTAGTAATAAATACTGATAGATCAATCTTGACTGCAATCACTGGTTGTAAATTTATTTTAGAATTAATATCATTTACAACCTAACGAGTTTGAAAAATTGAAATGATATAAACAAAAATGTTTTTACATCTTTACAAAATACAAAAGTTATTACATGCTGCTTTTAGATTCTCTTTGGTTTTAAATTGAGACGAGAATTGCGTGATTGCCTAAACTTCCGTCCCAACGGATCAAAGTTCCATATTATGTACCCAGTCAATTGTAAGTCTTCAAACCTAACCATACTCTCACAATAACTAGTACTAGCAGAAACCTGTGTAGATTACATGATTTCAATAATTAACTCCTTCGTTCTTGGTTTCCTGCTCTTATATTTTTGAATCATGCTCAATTATCTCTTCTTGGCTCATATTCGCTCTTCTTTCCTGGTAACGATTTCTTAACACGTTTGTTGCGATTGCCTGACTGGTGTAAAACTTCACTTTGTACGCATAGTCACTAGAACAAAAACAAACAAACAATCTTTATTTCCAATCAAGTACACAGTACATAGACATTTTAGTACATTGGTTTTTAAATTCTTAAGGTTAACATTCTTAGAGTAAGGACGATGGTGAGCTCCATGCGACGATCCTGGGATGTGTCCATGGGCGATGAGTTGAGGTCTTACCGATAAGTGCGAGCTCACGGCGTGAAACGAGAAACAGCTCGTATTCATTGCCGGGTTTCGAACCCGCACGCAGTCTTTCTGCACAAGCAGAGACCCGATACAGAACACGGGCCGTATACCACTCGACTACGGTTGATGCATAGAGGATCTGAAAAAATTACAGAACCTAACCTAAGTGACCCACCGGTGGGTCACATCGCAACAAACGTGTTAAATCGTTCAAGTAAAGATCTCTTTCTTCTTGAGTCATGCGAGCTCTTCTTTCAGCTGCTCTATTCTTAGCTTCCACCAATTCATGCTCTCTATCCGTGGCATTCATATTTTGTCTTCTTCGTACCATAAAGTTCCTGTTCATATCTCGAAAAGATTGCCTTTCTTCCGTTCTTAGTCTATCTCGAAATCTTCTTTGTCTCTCTGGCTAATTCTCTCCTCCGCTCCATTGTGAAGGGCGAACGCAGTGTGAGTAGCTTAATAAATAATGGGATGATAATATTTATTGGTACTTTTCACAATCTCGTTTGCTGATTAGTTACTAATTATTCTTCTTGATCTCTCGCCACAAAGTCCAATAATTATTGTTCTTCTTGATCTCCAGCCACAAGGGCAAATACGACCCTTTATACAGGGTGTCCCAGAAGTAACTGACCCTTTTGATTTGCTAATAAAGCGAAAACTATTAACGCTAGGATATTGAAACTTGTTTTATTCGAAAGAAAAACCTTTTTATGCTAATATAATGTAATTTGAATATAATGTCTTTTAAATGATGGCCATGGTTGTTTTGACAACTTAGGGTTCGTTTCTTTGTCGTTTCCATAACGCCCCTTAGTGTATCAGGCGATAGTTATCTTATTTCAGAACAAATGTTGTTTTTAAGTTCTTGCAGATTTGTTGGATTTGTTACATTTACCCTTGACTTTAGGTAGCCCCATAAGAAGAAATCGCATGGGGTCAAATCTGGTTTCGATGAAAGAGGCATCCTCACACAAACGAATAAAAGATTAGGAATAATTAACACGACTGTGAATTAGGCAATAACTGTTGGGTTAATTTAATTTTGTAAGGATATAACTTCAAGTCTTTTTAAGAATGCGGTGTAATGTCGATCGGGAAATGGATAATTGAGTTGAACGTTTTCTGATGGAGGCTTTAGGATTATCTGTAACACTTGCAGAAACTCGCTCGATTACAGCTTCAGTTCGAGTTGATTTTAATCTTCCAGATCGTTGTTTATCACTAACATTTCCAGTGTTCGTGAATTTTCGATACACCGATTTAATTGTGTTCTTCGAAGGACTGGTTGTTGTTCTGAAATAATATCTGTAATCACGTTGCACTTCTGTTGTTGACATTGTCCGTGTGTAGATTTGAAAATTCTTATTCTTTCTTCTTTGCTGTATGGAGACATGATGAAAATTAAGGGTTTGCAATGAAGCAAAAATCAAATGTCAAGCTAGTTCGTAAATAGGATACCAAGTATCCTATTGTACCATAAAAAGGTTTTTCTTTCGAATAAAACAAGTTTCAATATCCTAGCGTTAATAGTTTTCGGTTTATTAGCAAATCAAAAGGGTCAGTTCTGGGACACCCTGTTTATAGTATCTTCGTAGACACGATACCGCCAGTCACGGCGCCTTCTTAATAATGAGCGTTACACACAAACTTTGTTTTGAGCGTATTAATATATAGATACCCGTGCCATCAAAAATAATGGCAAATCTTGAGATAATATTTCTCTCGCTCTTATATTTCGCTCTCGATTCAGTCTTTTTTTCGTCCCAGT
>VCRD01007255.1:6836-18180 GCA_006783055.1 Trinorchestia longiramus
ATTCCTGTTGTACAGACCATATCAAAATGTTCTGAGCATCTTCCCACAAAATGTCTCTTCTAACAGCCAAGGAGTGTCCACTCCTCTGGCGTGCCCTGTCAAGGAGTCCCAATGCAAACTTGTATACCAGCTGAACAGTTTTTAACATTGATCTTAGATTGCTACGATTTACAGTTATAGAATTTATGGGATACATGGACGGACTTAAAACTGTCTTTAGCGTCAGCGAGGTGCCTTCCACCGTTTCGGGTAACATCGCCGGAGGCGGTGGAGGCACCGAACAGTGAGACAATGTGCTCCACAAGAAATCAGGTCCCGTCAACCACATACTTTCTCTTAGATCTACCGGGCTTATGGGTCTAGTAGCTATGTCGGCCGGGTTTTTATCGGTCGGGACGTAGGTCCATTGGCTAGCAGAAGAAGCTGACAGGATCATTTGAACTCGCCTACTTACATATCGGGAGAACCTCTTGCTCTTGTTTGATATATAACCCATTACAATTAAACTGTCGGTGTAAAATGTTGTGGCCTCATGGCTCATCTGGAGTTCTTCAATAACTTCACAATGAGCGCGAGAGGCATCTACAGCTGCACACAATTCTAGTCTCGGTACTGACGTTGCGGCGCGGGGAGATACCTTGGAAGACTCTGTTACAAAGGATACTTGTACTTTACCGTCCGTATTTACCGACTTAAGATAAATTGCATGCCCTATGGCGTCGATTGACGCGTCACAAAAAACATGAAGAGTTGGCTGTGCACACTTGCCAAAACCTAAGGGGCGGTAGCTCCATTGCACTGCGATTTGAGGGGCCTGTCGTAGTGACTTGATCCAGTCGTCCCACAGCGGTTTGTATTCGATCGGGAGGGGTTTGTCCCAACTTGCCTTCTTTGCTTTTTTTGTCCTTATCGTTTGATGATTCCTCGTCGTGTTTACTCGACATGACCTTGCGTTGTATTAACTTCCCCCTTAGTACTACCGGGCAAGCTACTCCCAACAGGTCGAAGATAGCATTGACGAAAGACAATACACCTCGTCGGGTGAACGGCTTTTCTACGAGGTCCGGTTTGATGATGAGAAGATCACGTTTTATGTCCCAGAATACACCGAGGGAACGATGTAAAGGGGCGCGATCTAGGTCGACTATCTTCGTGTCTTCAGCCAACTCGCTCGGAGGGAAGGCCCTCATCACCTCATCTGAACTTGAGACGATCTTGTGAAGGCGTATCTTGTATCGCTCCAAAATGGAGCGCACCCCTGTCAGTATTTGAATGGCTTGCTCGGGCGTTTCTGCAGATCCTAGTCCATTGTCGACGTAGAAGCTGTTCAAGATGAACTTTTGTGCTTCGGGATACAAGTGGGCTGAGGGATGCGAAGTCGCGTGACGCATTCCGTAGATGGCGATAGCCGGCGATGGTGTGTTTCCAAAAATATGCACAGTTGCCCAGTGTGGAATTAGACCGTTGGATGGGTTGTTGTGAGCAAACCAGTAGGTAAAATCGTAGATAGTCTTGATCTTCTTTCGTGAGATGGAAAGCGTGATACATAGCTGGTCCCTGGAGCAATTGATCGTTGAGATTTACTCCGTAGTATGTTGCAGAACTGTCGAAAACAAGGCAAATTTTACCCTTCTTTGCGTTATCTACAGGGAATACAGGCAAATACCATACTTTGCCTGGTTGAGCCGCGTTTATCTCGTTAGGCGGAATGGGTTCCACGAGTCCCTCCGCTAAGTTCTTGCCCATGGCCGTCAAGCACTGAGTTAGCTTGTTGGGTTCCTTGCTGAGTTTGCCTAGGGTATTGCGAGTACGTTGCAATACAGGTAGACGATTATCTGGGAAGACAGGATGGTGGGGTTTAAATGGTAAGGGCATTTCTAAATGCCCTTTGTCTTGTACCCTTATCGATGTCCTTATTCTATGAGCAAACAATACCTCGTCTGCGGATAAACCAGTCAATTCGTCATCAAGTCGTTCTGTGAACACGTCGTGCTGGTCGCTCATGGGCCAAAGACCCTTGTCCTCGCGAGCTCTGGGAACAAATGGGGAGTTAGATCGTTCTACCTGACAATTTGTTTTAAGCGTGCGATATGATATTGGCTGAGAGACGTGTGAAGGGGTTGAGTCGGACGACGAGCATGGGGTGCCTATGAGGCCCCACCCAAGGGAAGTCTCAATAACGTATGTACGACCCTCACCGTACGATGTGGGTTTTAAGCAATGCCCTGCATCTCTGCCTAACAACATCAATACNTATCTCAGTTTTTGACGTAGGAATGTATGGGTTGGTGAGTAATGGAGGGAGGTTGAAAACCTTTCCATTACGCAGACCCTGAACTATGAGTCCACTGATTGTCTGGCCTCTAATAGTAGCCTTCTTCCCTTGCGCAGCCGTGTCTATTGAGTACGACTCCGTCGTAGATTTGATGCCAAAATATCTAGCCACTTTAGGACTCGCAAATGACAAATTGCTATGCAAGTCCAATATGGCGTAACACATCAAATGTTTATCCCTAAGAGAGATCCTAACGAGTACAGTTAGTGAGCAGCTTCGTTGATGTGCTTGAGCTGTTGTCAAGCAGTTGATTCGTGCGCTGCGTGACTGAAATTGGTTTGTTTCGCTGGCGGTGCGCTGCGTTGGACTGACGTTGTTCTCTCTTGGTTGAATCCCTCGTTGTGGGTTGTATGGAGGGGCAAGCGGATTTAGTCTTGAATCCCGGTGTAGAGCGGTCGCGTGTCTGCCGTTACACCTGTTTCACGTCACGGAAGTCGTGCAGTCTGACCTTTTGTGTTTGCCAAGACAGCGATAACACAGCTTGTGTTGTCGCATAAATGCGTTCTTCTCCTCGATGGATAGTTTGGAAAACGGGTTGCAAGTTACTGTGGCATGCCCATTAACTTGGTGGTATTCGCAAGTGTAGGACTTATTGACTTCAGTGCGGAAAGTTTTCACATGCTTTGTGGGCTCCGGACATCGTGCACGTGGAAGTTCGAAATAGTTGCAGGTGCTTATTTCTCGGATTGTCTCCTCGAGAAAATTGAGAAAGGTGCTCAGTGTCGGAAAACGGGCTTGGTTTTCCTTCTCATATTTTAGTCTGAACCTTTTCCATGATGCGTGTAGAGAAGTGGGTAATTTCTTGACTAGTGGTACCATGCCTTTCGGATAATTGAGGACTAATAACTCGGGGGTGTATTCCATAGTGTTGATCGCACTATTTGTGATATCGCGAAGCCGTTGCAACTGAACTTTATCGCTCTCGTGCTTGATTTGTGGGAAGTCTTCTATCTCTTCGAAAATGGCGTTCACCAACTCCGACCCCTGTCTATATCGGGTGTGCAGTGTCTCCCATATGTTTTTGAATGCCGCCATCGGATCGTGTGTTAACGCGTTTGCAGTGTCCTGCACTAGCCTCAAGGGATAGTCGCTCGTGTTTGCGAGGAGGACGTTAAGCGCTTCGAGCGCTGGCAGCTGGTATTGCGTGAGGTGCCGTTGTATGGCTCTTGCCCAGTTGTTGAAATGTCGTACGTTCCCGTTGAAAGGTGGCGTCACTGACTTGAAAAGTTTTTGTTTCATTACGTATTGGGTGAAGGGGTGGGCCGCCGTCACCAATTTTCCTGCTTTGGGAAAAACTGGGACCGTTGGATCTTGTGGGAATGTCCTCAATTCGCTCCCCATCTTGCGAAGACTGGGGGCTGACGCTTTTACCCTACGCTCCTCTGCTTTGTTATCCGAGAAGACTTGTGGCCCTTCACGATGCAGAGGTGACTGGTGTCCTACTGCCGCTACGTACTCTGCCGTTCGTCTGTGGGACTCGTGCCAAATGGTCTCTTCGTTCTTGCGGTTTTCGACCTCTGTGTTTTCGTCTTCTCTTGGATGCTCCAAAATATCCTCGAGATCGAGATCCTGGGTGCCAGTGGCAGAAGGGGCCACTGACGTCGTTCCTCCGGATGCTCGCGATGGTAGGGAGAAACTGTCGACCTCTAGGTCTCGCAGTCGTGAATTTAGCACCACGAGCTCGTTCTTGACGATGCGGACACCCCTGTGTCGGGCCTCGTCTGTTTGGCGAGCTGACTCCGTGGCGCCTTGGCTGAGGTATCTGGCCGCGAGAGCTCCACTCGCTTCTGTCAACTGTTCGAGGCATTGCTTCAAAGCGCGGCCGTGGTCTTGAAGTGTCTGTTTGTCTCCTGCATCTGGGTTTTCGTAGACGGTAAGGTCTTTTAACCTGGTGTGTAGGGCCTCTACGTTATACTCAAGTACCCGGAGTGGGGGCACTCCTGGTTTCGCACCGCCGTGTGTTGACTCGCGGATCGACATTATTAGGTAGCTTAAAGCGAGCTTCCCTGTTTGTCGGACTGAGACCCTAATATCCAAAATCACTGAAGGTAGTTTGAAGCGAGCTTGCTTCTGTTACTGGACTACGGATTGTCCAGGATCTTCCCGTGTTTGCTCAAAATTAGTGGCCTATCCTATGTAGACCCTAATGTTACTCTGAGGCTTTACAGTGTGGCTTGGTGTTCTGTCACGGAGGGACTGCTGCTGGTCCGCTCTCTCGCTGTGAAGACGCTTCCAAGTCCCCGTCCTCCACCAGATATCACTGGCACCCAACTCCGCCAGCACATCAAAAAATATCACTGTCCGGGACTTAAGCGTGCCCCGTAGGATAAATAATGAGGTCGTTGGAAGGTGGCTTTATTGAAACGCCGTGATCTGAGAACAAATCACAAATTAAGTTTACAGAACTAATTATTTAACTTAAAATTATATACTTTAACATATTACTGGCGTCTGACGTGGCACACATGATTATCTTTTCAATGTGCATACACTAGAATGTAGCTCAAACACAAGACTGGCCATTGAGGCTGACTGAAAACATTGGAAGCTACACTGAACTAGGCTGGTGGCATTTTATCTCACAGTTACGGCTCAAATAACAAGTTGCTGCCACATGTATACAAAAGTATAATTTCCTTTTGTAACAAAATTTTCTAAGGAAACTCTTCCACCCAATGTAGAAAAAGCATACACTTAAAGCACACTGAATTAAAAATATAAAAATTGTGAGGAATTTTCTTTCCAATGTTGGGTAGTGTGAAAACCTTTAATACCTACATTGAACACATTATATCTTGTACATCACATTTAACTGCCTGAGTGTCTCTACACAAATGGAATTGCCTTGCAAACTTCATACTCAAAAATATAGTAAACTACCATGATTGACATATCAAAGCACGGGTATTGCTTACGAATGCTGTTGTAGACCAGAAATCATTTGTCTACATTAGACATTGTTACACAGAAAAATCCTACACTTAGAGCACACTCAATAAAGGATACAAAATTGTCTAAGGAACTTTTTTACCCAATGTAGAAAAATCATACACCTAAAAAACACACTGATGAGATAACTTCCTGGCTCAATGAAATACATCTATACTGACACTCGTCAGTATCACACATAAATTGAAGGGTGGACAGCACTATTGGACTACTTGCATTTTTTCCCACGGGAAAAAATGCAAGTAGTCCACCAGTGCTGTCCACCCTTCATATAGTAAACTACTGGATCGTAATCGCCTCTGTCAGCACTGTGTCAGCGACAGCACGGGAGGGGACTACTTGCATTTTTTCCCGTGGAAAATATATTATATTTGCCAAGGGAAAAAATGCAAGTAGTCCACTAGTGCTGTCCACCCTTCAATTCCACAGCTATACTTGTGCTAGAAAGGTGGTGATTGAGCATGAAGGACTAAACACATTTTATCTATCACAAACTTGGATGAGATAACTTCTTAGCTCCCATGACATATATACTGACACTTGTCAGTATCAAACACAAATTCTACAGCTATACTTGTGCTAGAAAGCTGGTGATTGAGCATGAAGGACTAAACACATTTTATCTATCACAAACTTGGATGAGATAACTTCTTAGCTCCCATGATACTTGTCAGTATCCCACATAGATTCTGCAGTTATAACTGGCGACAGAATATTATGTTAAATGACTCTAGCCCCCTGAGCATTCCTCAGTGTCACATATGGATATCACGGTTGGCCTCCTGTCTGCATAGGCTATGGCTGCATTTTCACAGTTATGATAATGCACAGTTATGATAACGCTGGTATCAACAGGCTTATGCATCTAAGCATACTCACGATTACATTTTGCACTTTTACGCATATCTTACATTTTTGGTTTGGTGTGGACTTAACACTGTTTTTAAAACGATACTGGCTACAGTCTACATGTAGGTTGGATGATGGTGGGACCAGACATAAGCTATGCCGACACACCGCTGGCGTTACAGCGTCTCGGTTTTGCCAGCTAACGAGTATCCCTCTGTCCCTTTTTCCTCTAATACAAATTCCAATTTATTTATAATTATTATATATCCTGACCTGTCAGGACAAAAGCATATAGATAACTGAAGGTTCAGGTATAAATAACTTGAGGTACATCAACCTCAGTGTTAGAGAAAAAATATCTTATACATCACGTTTAAATGCCTGAGTGTCTCTACACAAAAGGGAATTGCCTTGCAAACTTCTTACTCAAAAATGCAGTGCACTATTATGATTGACATATCAAAGCACGAGTATTGCTTATAAACATATAACCGCTGCAATTCAGCATCACAAATGAAAAAGAGAAGGCTAACTGTATTTAGCAACAGGCATTGTTTATAAAAAAAATCATACACTTAGATCACACTCAACAAAGAACACAAAATTGTCTAAGGAATTTTCTACCCAATGTAGAAAAATCATACACTTAAAGCACACTCAATAAAGAACACAAAATTCTCTAAGGAACTTTTCTTCCTAATGTTGAGTGGTGTAAGAACCTTTTACAACTACATTGAACACATAGTAATACTGCTGTAGTCCAGAAATCACTTTTCTACATTCTACACTGAATGTTACATTTTCTGTGAATAGGTACCACCTAAATGAATGAATTGACTATATATGTAGAATGCTTTTTCGTACCTTATTGTATGACCAGGACTCTATTGAGCATGAAAGAATGGACATTTCATTCATCACAAACACACTGATGAGATAAATTCTTGGCTCACATGAAATACATATATACTGACACTTGTCAGTATCACACATAGATTCTACAGCTATGCTTTTACTAGAAAGCTGGTGATTGAGCATGAAGGACTAAACACATTTTATTTATCACAAACTTGGATGAGATAACTTCCTAGCTCACATGAAATACATATACTGATACTTGTCAGTATCCCACATAGATTCTGCAGTTATACTTGGACTAGAACGCTGGTGATTGAGCAGTAAGGAATAGACACATTGAATTTATCACAAACATGATGAGATAACTTCTTGGCTCACATGAAATACATATACTGATATTTGCCAGTATCATACAAATTCTACCGCTATGACTGGCGACAGAATATTATATTAAATGACTCTAGTGCCATGAGCATTCTTCAGTGTCCTATGGATATCTCAGTTGGCCTCCTGTCTGCATAGGCTATGACTGCATTTTTACAGTTATGACAATACACAATTAGAATAATGCTGATATCGACGGACTTATAGAGTTAAGTATACTCACGATCACGTTGTACAGTTTACACAATATCTTATATTTTTTGATTTGGTGTGGACTTAACACTGTTTTTAAGAACGATGCTGGCTTCATATGAATTCTATGGTGGCGGGAAAGATAAAGCTACACCGGCACACGTGTGGCTAAAACTGCTGGAATCTCGATATTGCCGGCCAGCGACTATCCCTCTGTACCTTTTTCCTGTAATACAAATTCCAATTTATTTATATTTATTATATATCCTGACCTGTCAGGACACACATGTTCTATGGTTTCTACTCTACCACATGGGCAGTTGGGATCATTGGTCTGAATAACACGGAACAAGTGGGACCTAAAACCTGTATGCCCAACCCGTAGTCTAGCCAAAGCAGTTTCTACACGACGGTTCCTATGGGAGGCCGAGGGCCAACTACCAGAAGTGTATCTAATTTGCACGAGGTAGCGCCCTTTCCCGGTTACCCTTACTTGCTGTAGCCATGTTGACTCCCAACGTGTCCTAAATGCTTTACATGCAAGACTTACAGTTTCCTCCTTAGAGTAGGGCGTCAGTGTGCGGTATCGCAGTAAATGCGCTGCTTTAGCAGCGCTGTCTGCAGCCTCATTACGCGACACACCTCTATGTCCTGGAATAAACTGCAGCCTAATACAATGAGAGGAAATAATGTTAATCAACTTGTACTGTATATTGTAGACCAGAGGGATGTAGTATTTAGGTTTTGTGCTGCGAATCAAATATAGGGAGCTCAATGAATCTGTGAATATGACGTATTTATCAGAGGGGGCAGAATTCTCTGAGATCCATGACAGGGCTTCATGTATTGCATGCAGTTCACACTCTATTACCTGTTTTTGTGAGCGAAGTTTCCAATTTAGCGTGACTCCTTTTGAAGGGACCAAAACCGCGGCTGAGGAGGAACAAGTAGGCTCGGTAATCCGCAACCCATCTGTGAATATAGCGATGTAATCTCTAAACTCTGTATCCATTAGTTCATTATAGGTTTGGATAACTGATTGGGAGGTTAATGAAGACACAGAAGAAGATAAAAATTCAGTCAGAATGCAATCATCCGTCCTGAACCAAGGAAAAAGTGGTGAAATTATTGGAGCTGCATTTCCAGAGGGAGTTGGGAGGCCAACTTTGGGAAAAATAGCTCTCACACTCACGATGAAGGTGGGCAATAGGGAAGAAGAACCAATTTGAGGGGTATCTAATCTTTGAACCAGCTCAGAAGTAGCTACATTGAGAGGCAGCTGGAGTAGTCTACAGTAGTATCTACATGCTATTTCTTCTCGGTGTAGAGCCAAAGGTGGAATGTCGGCCTCTATTTGAAGGGAAGTGATAGGAGTAGTTTTACGGCATCCAGTTGCAATGCGCAGGCATTGGTTCTGGATGCTGTTCAACTTGCAGAGATTACTAGGGGCTGCTGTTCCATATAATGGTGCAGCATAATCAAGACGACTGCGAATGAGGGTTTTATACAGTTTTAGTAATATCTCACGGTCAGCACCCCAGGGCCTATGGGATATTGATTGAAGTATATTAAGAATTGCGATGGAGGTTTGTTTCAGGTAATATATTTGAGGTTCCCATCGTAGATGGGGAGCATCTAAAATTACTCCAAGATATTTATATTTTTGTTCAAAAGTAAGAGGTTGTCTGTCCAAGAAAATAGGAAGTGGAGTTACTCTTTTATTAGTGAAGCACATGGTCTTTGTTTTTGTACAATTTATTTTAAGGCCCCACTCTTGTGACGATTTGTTAAGGGAGTCCATTTGGGTTTGTAGTTTGTTGGTTGCTACATGCAGGTCCTTGTGCGCTGTAAAAAAGGTTAGGTCATCAGCGTATTCACACGACTGCACCCCTGTTTGAATTGGAATGTCGGACATCAGTAGGTTGAAAAGCATGGGGGACAAGATACCACCCTGTGGAACACCGCTTCTGGCTCCTCTCTCTGAGGAGCAAGAGCCCTCAAAGTATACCTGGAAAGAGCGGTTAGTTAGGTACGAGTGAAGCCATCGTAGAATTGGCCCCCGCACTCCACACGAACCCAGCTTGTAGAGGACTCCTGTGGGCCAGACTGTATTAAATGCATCTGTTAAATCCACAAAGAGACATAATAAAATTTCTCTCCTGGTAATTGCCGAACGAATAGCGGCTTCCGAACGAGCAACCTGATCAAGTGCCACCAGCCGCTGTCTGAATCCCCCTGTGAATTTCTAAAAGCCCCATTTTGTTGGGGCTTCTATTTGTAAATAGAAGGTTGGGCGCTGAGCTATCATTCGTTCCATCAATTTTAAGAGGCAGGAAAGCAAGGAAATGGGGCGGAAAGACTCGACAGCAGTTAATGGTTTAAAAGGTTTAGGGTTGGGAATAATTAAAGCAAGCTGCCATGACATTGGGATGACACCCGTACCAAGACTACTACAACACAAGTTGAGAAGCCATCTCTTATAAATATCTGGTAAATTTTTCAGGTGCTCATTGCACACACGGTCCAATCAAGGAGCAGCGTTCCTCAGGGAGGCCAGACTCCTATCTAATTTACCAGTAGTAAATGGTTCATTTAAAGGGGAATGAACTGAAATGCTTAAGGCAAGAGCAAGTGGAAGCAAAACAAACTGAGGGAATGGGGCTGGAGGTGGGGAACCAAGGGTTTTTTCAAAATGGTCGGCCAGCGCATTGGCTTTAGAGTCTGAGTCTGTTAAAATGGAGTTCAGTGAGATGAGGGGTTGCGCTTTTTTAACAAAGGGGGTTTGAAGGCGTTTTATTTGCTTCCATACCAATGATATTTGTCCTGACAGGTCAGGATATATAATAAATATAAATAAATTGGAATTTGTATCAGAGGAAAAAGGAACAGAGGGATAGTCGCTGGCTGGCAATATCGAGACGCTTTAGCCACAGCGCGCCGCCAGGCGTCGTTTGGTCCTTCCCGCCAACCACCAAAGGAACACGTATTCAATATCGTTCTCGAAAACAGTGTTAAGTCCACACCAAATCAAAAAATTTAATATATTGTGTAAAGTATAAAACGTGATCGTGAGTATACTTAACTCTATAAGTCCGTTGATATTAGCATTATTCTAATTGTGTATTATCATAACTGTAAAAATGCAGTCATAGCCTATGCAGACAGGAGGCCAACCGTAATATCCATATGTGACACTGAGGAATGTTCAAGGTGCTAGAGTCATTTAATATAATATTTTTTCGCCAGTCATAGCTGTAAAATTTGTGTAATACTGACAAATATCAGTATAGGCATTTCATTGAGCCAGGAAGCTATCTCATCAGTGTGTTTGTGATGAATTAAATGTTCATTCTTTCCTGCTCAATAGAGTCCTGGTCATACAGTGAGATACCAAAAAGCATTCTACATGCATAGTCAATTCATTGATTTAACTGGTACTCATTCACAAGAAATGTAACATTCAGTGTAGAACGTAGAAAATGTTTCTGGTCTACAGCAGCATTACTATGTGTTCAATGTAGTTGCAAAAGGTTCTCACACCACTCAACATTAGGAAGAAAAGTTCCTTAGACAATGTTGTGTGCTTTATTGAGTGTATTTTTAAGTCTATGATTTTTCTACATTAGGAAGAAAAGTTCCTTAGACAATTTTGTGTCCTTTATTGAGTGTGTTAGACCAGTTAGGCCTCGTTTCATCTTGGATTATGGAATACGGCAACGATTACAAGTATGAGATGTGGGGTGAAACAAACACAGTCCAAACTTGGAGCTTATATAT
>VCRD01007257.1:7501-22403 GCA_006783055.1 Trinorchestia longiramus
CAGGTAGGAAGCAGTGGTTTCTTCTCGCAGCAAATAGTCTGTTACAGTCTCGCCATTTTGCATCTTCAGAGCGGCCAACTCGCAATATAGAGCGATAATCCTCGGTTTACTGCTACCGAGGTAATGATCACGCAGTATCTTCATGGATTTTCTTCCATCTCCATAGGCGTCCCGAATAATTAACGAGAGGCTTTTATCATCGAGCCTTTGCACCAGCTCGGAAAACACTTGCTTGTTCTTCACAACATCCAGACTTGATTCTTCGCCCTCAAGAACGGAATTCAACGATTTCAAGTCTAGGTAGGCCCGGAATTTAACTTCCCACAATTCATACCTTTCATCATTGCCATCAAAAGTAAGGTTACTGGGCCCATAACCTGTTAGACCAGTTAGGCCTCGTTCCATCTTGGATTATGGAATGCGGCAACGATTACAAATATGAGATGTGGGGTTGTAGGGCCGTTAAAATATCGTGAATATTTTAGTATTAAATAATATTAAATTTAGTAATATTTTAGAGTTAATTTTTATACGTATTTCACGTCATTTGAAACTAGTATTTTAAAGTTAAAAATTCAATCGTAGTTCCAACTCCAAATTGTAACTCTCGTTTATAGAACACCATAGTCAACCACGAGCCTATAGGCTAAGTGCCCGTCAGTTCCTTCTCCACCGTTCCCCAGTGTACAGTAATCTTATTCGCGCTTTCAGTCTCTCTGACGGGTTTCAGTTTCGATTTCAGGTTCAGTTCAGTCCCAGTCTCAGTCTACGAATTTCCCAATTTCGGTCCTTGATCTTGGTTTTAACTTCTGCTGATTTTGATCGTGTCAAATAATAAATCTGCAAGCTACGAAGCCGATCGTATCACTTCCCTGGAAGAACCTCACTCACGAAATAATCACTACGGAAAATAACACATACCCCAAAGGGTGAAACAAACACAGCCAAAACTTGGAGCTTATGTATTATACGTCCATCAGGCTTGACTACAAGAAGAAGAAGAAGAAGGAACTCAGCGAGTCCCATGAACATAGAAAACGGGACGGGAGTAATTTAATGGGTGACTGTAGCAACTCATATATGTATAAATATATATGCTGAAGTTGGATCTCAACACGTCCTCTTATGAAGAAATTAAGAACCTGACCAATACTGCATTCAAAACAAAGTGGAAGAGTGAGTGGTTGAGGAGTATTCAACTGACGGGGAAGGGACGTCATCTACTGAAAATTCGAGATAATACGGGGCAGTGGCCGTGGTCTGCCCAGGTCTGCACACAAGACCTGCAGCATTGAGATAGCTCTTGCTCGTCTTCGTGTCGGGCACACGGGGCTCCGGAGTCCGGTCATACCTCTATCGCTTTAGCATTGTGGAAGATCCCTGTTGCTCTTGTGGTGCTGAAGAAAGTATCGACCATATTTTTTTCTCTTGCCCTTACTACGCTGCAGAACGTACCACCATGAAAAATTCCTTGACTCTACTAAATGTGCCTTTCTGCTTGAAGAATTTACTTGGAGGTCGCTTCTTTCTGGAACCAACTCAAAAACAAATTGTTAGAACAGTTGCTAACTATTTAACATCCATAAAGAAAATTAAAACCATCTGAAATTTCTTAAAAATTGCAACATTTCAGAGAAGTGAACGGAATCTCCGAGTAGAACTACCCAGAAAAACCTCTTGTATCGGTTTTCAGCCTGGGGGCTAAATTTCAGAAAACAATAAAACATCCCTGAAGGCGTGGAGCTGCATGGACCCATCTTCGAAGCTCCAATAAAAGTGAAACAAGAAGAAGAAGAAGATTGCTTCAATGCCTTGGCCTGCAGTTCAATTTAAAGAATGTCCTCGGTGGTGGTGACTACTCGTCTAGAGTGCAACTTCGCATCATAAGAGTCTTAGCCCAGTTCCTGTCCACTGTGGGAAGGCTGGAGGATCTCTTTCCTGAACTAATACTGATATGAGTTTTGTGAATTTTACAGAGAGACTGAAATCTGTGACAAGAACCTAAGAACCTCTTGCAGAGAAAGTGGAAACTTTGACAAGTACCTCAGAACCTAAGAACCTTTTTACAGAGAAACTGAAATTTTGACAAGAACCTGAGCTGTAGTACAGTTGCTGGAGTCCAGGCTGGTAGGCTGAGTGTCACTACACTTGCCAGAAGCCTATTTGGACCTTTTTTTTGGAGGGCTCCAGTTCTACCAACCAACCTCTGCCTATGTTGACAGGTCAAGACAGTGGAACATATTTTTCTGAACTGTGACCAATATTCAGCACAGTGTCACTTACTAAAACGATTGTTTCAATGCCTTGGCCTGCTGTTCAACTTGAAGAATGTCGTTGGTGGTGGTAACTACTCGTCTAGAGTGCAGTTCTGCATCATTAGAGTCTTGGCACAGTTTCTATCTACTGTGGGAAGGTTGGAGTATCTGTAAAAGGAAAAAGGGAATTGGACAGACACCCTCACTCTCTTGAACTAATACTGAAAAGAGTTTTGTGAACTTTTACAGAAAAACTGAGTATTTTGATGAGAACTTGAGCTGCAGTGCAGTTGCTGGAGTCCAGGCTGGTAGGCCGAGTGTCACTACACTTGCCAGAAGCTTATTTGGAGCCCTCTTGGAGGGCTCCAGTTCTACCAAGTATCAACCAACCATAAGTAGGCTGCCATGGGCAACGGGTGTGCTGATAGTTAGAGAGTGGAATATAAGGATCTAGGATGTATGTTGAGTGAAAATGGATGTGCAAGAGCATAAGGAGAGAAAGGGCCAAAAGCTATGCAGTGGTGAGAAAGACTATGCAGTGTGGCCAAGTATAGAGCAAACACTTTTTTGTATGGATGTGTCTGAGGAATTTAGAAGAATATTGCGATACCTAGCGTTATGTTTGATTTGAAAGTTATGGCATGGAATGGAAGAGAACTTGAAGAGTTAGAGGTGCTGCAAAGTGGGGTTAGGCATTTGGCATTAAGCCCTGCAAAATGAATGGCTGTAGAAGCTATATGATGGTATCTAGGGTGGAGTCTGTTTTCTGAAAGAATGGTAAAGGCTGCATTGAATTATAGGTTGAGAATTGAGCAATTGGAGAATTAAAGGTGATTTAAACATATTTTTGAATGGTGTGAGTGAAAGTCTATGGGAGAAAATTTACTGGGGGCATGCAGGAGAAATAATGATTCAGAAGATTGTGTTAGAATTGAAAGACCTGTGGATGATTCAGTATTGAGGAATAATAGAAGTGAAGGGCTGAAGTGGGATTGCTATAAGTGGAAGAAAGAAATTGAAAAACAAACAAAAGTGTGTGGTTTGAATAAATAGAAGCATAGTATGACAGGGAAGACCACTGTAACTTGGTATGCTCGTAAGAATGTACCAAGGATTGAAATATTCTATGACAGAAGCTTTGGCAGCCAACTCCTGTTTGCCATCAGATGTTAGGCATCAAGTGTAAATAGGTGCACATTTTGGTTGAGTGAGGGGAATAACAGATTATGTATACAGTGTAACAGATTAGTAGAGGATACAATTGAACATATGGTCTTAGAATATAGTAAATATGAGCATAAGCAGGAGAGCTTTGTGGGTATAGTTAATCAGCAGTGTGGAGCAGACTAGTAGAATGCCAGGTGTGTTGAAGAGGACTTTGATACAAGCCATCTTGTAGGGCTGGATTAAGATAGCAATGTGATTATTATGGATGGAATGAAAAATTTTCTTGTGCATCAATGGAATATGAGATATTGATGTTAAATTCAATCACATAGATTAGAGTGTGATTGCCTGCCAAGCATGAGGGCTATTTGTGACCAGCTGGCTCTCCCAGTGATGCTCTCACTTGGCTGGTTCTTTGGCATTGAATGATTCAGAGTGGCCCTTTGGAAATTATTTTTGATGAGCCTGACACATAGGCAAAAACTCTGGGATGCCATTGTTTTATGTGTGTGTTTTAGAGGGAATTAAAAGCTGTAACAAAAGCCCTGGTTGCTGTCACCACTCCCTTGTTAATTAAGTTCATGAAGCATCCTAGATTAGCCTGCATGCTAGATGTTTTGTATGTAAAAACATAAATAAAAAAATTAGTAAATTATTGTTGGAACTTAGCTTTTGATTTATTTTGACCAATGTTTCCTGCTGTGCTTACATTTACTGCAGTATATAAAAATAAATTGCTCATGAAAAAATGAATGTGATAGTGTCATGTTAGTGATGCAGTATTGCTACCAGAAGTTTGAATTGTGCACAGAAGATGGAAACTTCATCAGAGATGATATTTTAGTAACCAGGATACTAAAGTTAGATGTACCAACATTATCATGAGCTCCTGTACATGAGAACATTTTTATTTAATATTTTAAGCACTCCCATCATAGATGATGGACCTCAAAAATTATCATGATTTTTGAGTTAAGTTCATCAAATTTTATAACTGAGTTCTCTCTAATCTTTAAGGCATTTTTTTATTTTTTAATTAGTTTACTTATAAGCAAAGGTTAAAATGTCTAAAAAGGATAAAAAGCTGGATGGCATATGACATCAGTGACGCTCAACAGATTAATGCTTGTTTCTTCTCCTCCACTGGTTCATTGCAATTTCCAGAGACATTTTCAATATATTGTTGATTTTCAATCATTTAGAAATGAAAAAGATTTAGAATATTGTGAAATCCTAATTTGATCACAGTGGATGTTAGATGTTACAGGATGGTAAGTGTGCCTTTTCTTGCAACTTGTTTGCATTCTTATCAGCTGTTATCTCCAGCAACAAGATACAGAGGTGGCAGTAAGCCAGCTGCTCTATCAGTAGGGCACATGTGAAGTGGTGAATGCATCATTAGTTTGAGCTCTCCAAGTTCATTGAAATACAAACATTTGTTCAAGTTACATGCAAGCTAAAATTTCAGGTGAAAATAAAAATATTCCTCAAAATGATAAGCTTAAAAATTAAATTTTGTTTCTTGTTAAAATTTTAGGCTGCTTAATTTTTATCATTTTCAATGAGTAATTAACTCATTTTCAGCAATGTGACCCATCAATGCATCTTTTAATAGAAAATAAATATTTTGTTGATGAAAAAAACACAAATTTATTGTCTATTTTGTTTACAGTGATGCAGTATAGCTAGGCTCACTGAAATTTTTTGCATGGCACTGAAGTTACTGTAATTATAAGATGCCTTAAAATTTGGATAGGTGTTGCAGAAAACATGTGGAGTTTTCTCTTAAACTGTTGATTTTTCTCCAAGTTTTTAATTGATGGTTTAAGTACAACTCAAGTCTTGCGTTGACTGACATGACGGGTGTTTACTATACATTGGCTAGTTGTGTTGACTGAATGAATGTAAATGTGTCATGGCCACCTAACCCTGTCAGTTAACAGGTCAATGTTTGATATGCCACAGTTAATATGCTGAGGTAAAGCTTTGCCATTAAGTGTTATATTAGGAACACAGTTGACATAAAGTGCTACATTATGAACACAATTGTCTTAAACTGGTATATTATGAACACAGTTGCCTGAAAGTGGTATATAGTGTTCCCTCACTTATTGCTGGTGTTACGTTCCAGGACCACCCGCAATAAGTGAAAATCTGTGATATAGGGACGTTATATATATTTTAATACCACACACAAAATAGCAATGCAATATCATTTTATCACTACGCATACATGGTGGTCCGATGTCAACCTGAAATGGGAGAGTGGTGGGGGAAGCTTTGCTCGAATGGAAGAAAACAAAATGCGACGGTTACTGAGCCAATCTGCAAATGGGATACAGAGCAGCACAGCATTCTCTGGTTAGTCGCTTTCCATCAGTCAACCAATCGTGTGTTATTTACAATCTCACGTCGGCAAGTAGCGTCTCAAGTGGCCGCTGCGCAAATCCTACTGTTCATTTGTGGTGTATTCATCCACTGAGTAAATACGCTATTTACTGTAAATCGTAATTTTTCATGATTTATAACATTCTTTTAGTGTCAGAATTCATGGATTGATATTTTTAATATACTTCTATACATTTTGTAATTTTTAACGCAAAATTCATCAAATACATACATTACTGTACAACACGTACTACGTATGAGCAGAGCGGGTACTGCTAAAACCGGTGAAACACCTAAAATAACGCGATAAATATTTTGCATTAATATTTTTTAGAAAACCTACAAAATAGCAAGTTTGCAAGAAACGAAACGTGAAGTAGCAAGGGAACACTGTATGAAAAACACAGTTGTAATAAAGTGTAATATAATGAATGCTGTTGCTGTATAGTGTTAGATTATGAACACAGTTGCCTCAAAGTGGTATATTATAAGCACAGTTGAAAAAAATGGGAACTTATTGGGAGGGTAGCTGCTAAATGTGATGTATGAAACTGATAAACATGATGAGAGGAATTGCTAAATGGGGTGACAGGAACTGCTAAATGTAGTGAAGGGAACTATTTAATGTGATGAGGGAAACTGCTTAATGTAATTAAAGGAATTGCTAAATGGGATGAGGGGAATTGCTAGAAGTGGTGGAAGAAAATTGTAAAAGTGGTGAGGCAGAGGGCAAGATATGATGGAGTGTACACTAAAGATTCATTAGGTAGTTAATTCTGGACAATAATCTCTCACTATTAACACATCAATTTGTCAGTTAGGTAATGCTTAAATTATTGAGAGCAAAACATTGTAGGTATCTTCAATAGATGAGCAACTGAGGAGCTTTCTGGGAACCGTTCCTTGTGTTCGATTTGGGAATTTCTTATCAATACCCAATGGAAGCAGGCAAACACAGGCCATATTTATATGTGTATTTATTTCTAGTGTCTCTAGTGCTCTTACCCACATCTTGACAGTGTGAATTTGTGTACTGATGTCCTTGCATTTTCAGAGGAAGAATGTACAAAGTCAAAGAGCACATAGAGCTCTTCAGTATGTTGTGAGAACTTTGAGAGCACATTGAGGGCTTGAATGTGCATAGTGAGTTTGGCTCTGTGGTAGTAGCTAGTCGTCGTTCTGTAACAACAAGGGTAGTGGTTTCCATGGAGGAAAAGCCCTTGCTGGTTCTAGCCTTGATTGTGTATTGTGGTTTGGCAGTCAGAAATCTGTAACTTGTTCTGTGGAAGCCTCTGTGTTCATTAGAACTAATAACTCTCCTACTGCTGCAAAGCCTTATGGAGCCTAATGGTTTTGATCTGATAGGGGTTGGTTCTGCTTTATAGATTAAACATTGCAGTGGAAGCTAATGATGTACTACTTCACCCTACTGACCATGGTTTCCAAAACAAATATGAAACTATAGTCCATGTTCTGAATACACAGTTCAATGTGTGCACGCGGTGCTTTTTCGATTTAAAATCAAGGGCATCCACTGAGAAAAAAGGATTCAGTTTTTTATGCATTGTGAGGGCTTCAGTATTCAATAAGTCATGCGAAAGTTGAAGAATTTGACTGTTGTGATATTTATTGAATAATCTGTTCACATATTTGCATCTTTACTTACATTTGTTCAATGTCTTAACTTTTTCTCTGTGAATGTTTTATTATTTATAATAATGATATTGAAAAATATGGAGTGAAATATAAATTTCTCACTAAAGGATTCAGCAAAAAGGCAGTCAGATTCCCACTTGTGCTACAGACTTGGTGGCTACTGTTCCAAAAAGCTTAACACGATATTAGTTGTAGAGGCCTCAATTAGGAAGTTTTAAAGGGCTGTGTTTCAACATCCCTGGGAACTTGACCCTTCTTGGTGACTTATGCCTTTGGGGATTTAACTCATCGTAGTGACTTGGTCCTCTTTGGAGGATACAGACAATGATTGTGCTTCGTTCATGGAGATTTAGTGGGGGCATGTCCTTATCAGGGTAATTGGAGAAATTTTACTCCATGCAGAATTAGGATCACTTGTTGAATTTTCTGCAGTGGATCATGTTATACCCTTTGTGTTCTTCCCTTGCATGTCTTGTGTAAGAGCAGCAGGTGTACTGTACAATCCATTCATTTGAACTACGTCATCGTTTTAGTTTCTGCCTTCTTTTTACTTTATTCTTATACATTTTTGCAGTGATAACACTGCTTCTTTTGTCTGCATGCAGGATGTGCCAACAAAAATGTAAAAAATTTCACACTTGTGTTATGAGGGGAGCTAAATCTTTACAAAGTCTCACTTTGATTGCCATAAGTAACTAAGATCTGTTTTAAATGCTCAATAAGACAACCTTGCAGATTTCAAATGTTTGAAAATATGCAGGAATAGTATATAAGATGTACCAGCGTTACAGGACCACAAAAGAAACAGGTACAACTCCAAAAGTGTTGGTCGTAAGAAAAAGAAGAATGTAGGAAAGTACAGCAGATAAAAACTATTTTATTTAGATTGCAATTTATTTTTATAGACTTTTTTCAGATGGTCAACCTTAACACTTGAACATCCATGTGTTTTTATGTCCAAGCTATGCATCAATGGCTGCATGCACTGTAAGAATTGAATTGTAGATATCATGATAAAAAGTCAATTTTTGAGTTTTGTCAGATTGTTTTCTGGTCCCATGGATCAGAAATTTTATAGCTTGCATTCCAGAATAGTATATTGTAACAAGTTACTCTTTCCAAGTGAGGAAAAGTACCTGGCCATCTACATATATAATCGACAATGTATCTCCATCTCTCTCTATCTGTGTGTGTCCGTCCCATTACTGCCTATCTATTGCTGAAGAAAAATTATTGAACTGAAATCAGAACGAGTATGCATGTATTACAAGCATTGAATTGTGGATACCAAAGGCGCCGGATCACTATAAAATATTCAATTTTTTCTGTTGTTAGCCTTCTTCTCTTACACGGCTATATTATCGGTTAATACGGGACAGAATGGAAGTTCAGTATATATTCATAAAAACTATTCAGATTATGATAGTACCGCGGGTAAAATTAAAATGTGTATTTTGTTTCATAGATCTTTAATTTTATCAATTTAAAACCAAATACTTTCAATGGTTCTAACAGGGCCATGTTATCGGTAGATAAGATACAGAATGGAAGTTCCCTATATATTAACTAGTAGACCCACACGTAAAAATTCACGTGTTTTTTTACTGAATTATTTCATTTTATTTGCCAGTGTACGCGGGCTTTGTGAAGGAGTTTCCACACTGAAGGCTGTGTCTTTGGAATCCACATTACATATACACCCTACCGAATTTCCTCCTATCCAAGTCCTTAAGAGCGTGACAGAGAAACGGACCAAGCAAGCAACAAACTGTGTATTATTAAACCAGGGGCCTGGACTCCGAATATCTGGCCTCTACTCTGCGCGAAGTTTCAACAGTTACGAAGAAATTCATCTGAAAAAGTATGCGAAATAACTTATGTAGGACAGGGTCAAAAGCTGTAATACAGTATTTTGACTCGAATATATATATATATATATATATATATATATATATATATATATATATATATATATATATATATATATATATATATATATATATATATATATATATATATATATATATATATATATATATATGTACCTAGGTCCGATGCGAAACAACTTATGTAGGACAGGATCAAAAGCTGTAGTACAGTATTTTGACTCGAATATATGTACCAGAAATTATATTTGCCATCGTAAATTAGGGATGAAATTTCTTGGTATCTCATCATGTTATTCGTAGACGAATTTCCTCTTATCTAAATCCTAAAGAGCGTGACAGAGAGACGGACCAAGCAAGCAAACAAGCAAGCAAGCATAAGTACCCAGCCCAGTTTGACTAGTGTACCCAGCCGTCAAAAATGACCGGCAGAGATTTTGTATTAATACACGTGCCATCAAAAATGATGGCAAATGCTGTTGGAAAGATATTAAATAAAATTACATATAAAAACGCAATACAATATATTTAGCTTTATATGTATTTACAAAGGACAAACTTTTTAATTGAGTATTTCTTTAATGACAATATTGCTAGTGAAAACTAAGACAATTTTCTACTGCTGCAATTGACTCTGCAATTCGTGTCATTCGGGTACAATGTACCCGAATCATAGGGCAATACCCCGCCGAACTCGGAATCCATGATACGGACTACAGTGAATAAGGCTCTGGATCTTTCTAATTTTTTTTAAAAGTTAAACGAAACGTAAATAAATATATAAATAAATAAATATATAAACATACGACGGTCATTTTTAGCATTAGATAGTGGGATGAAAAGCATTCATTTGAAACACAATAATTCGTTGTAAATCTTTAATACATCTATCTTTAGAATAATTTTAAGTTAGTCAAATCTAAATCGTGGAGTTTCCATGGAAAGTGTCTAGTATTATTATAAATCTATCTACTGATGTAATACACAAACTATCTCAATCTCTCTCGAACTGTGTTTGTCCGTCCCATTTCTTCCATTATATTACTGAAGAAAAATGATTGAACTGAAATCAGAATGAGTATATATGTATTCTAAGTATTGTACAGTGGGTCCCAGAGGTGCTGGATTACTATAAAATACACAATTTTTCCTGTTACTAGCCTTCTTTTTTTACAAAGTCATGTTATTGGTAGATAAGATACAGAATTGAAATTCTGTATGAATTTATGATAAATATTCATTTGAAACACATTAATTTGTTGTAAATCCTTAATACATGCTTCTTTATATTAATTTCGAATTAGTTAAATCTAAATCATGGAATTTCTACAGGACCTATTTAATTCCCCATAGTGAAAGTCATTGTGTACTTATTCATGTATTTATTTGTTTACTTATTAATACACTTGCTGTCCTTTTGATTACTGAAATAGATACAGAAAACTAATTAGAAATAAATCATTGCTAACTAGTGGAAATAAAGTGTTCATCTTAGGCTAAAGTTGACTCTCAATGGAATGGGTATACATGTATTGTAAGCATTGTATTGTGGATACCAAAGGCAAATAGCTGGTCAAAGATACTTCAAGTGGAATAAGGCTCACAAAATTCTTTCTGATCGATTAACTATTATGTATATGTATATTCTTGTTTCGTCTTCCTCAGATATTTAACTTTTGCTGCTCATAAAAAAAATTCTGTGCTTCAAAAGAGTTGCTATTCCCTTTCTTGAATATGGCTTTGCTAAATCAGGCTACAACTTTACTAAGAACGAGAAGACCAAGTGTACTTGCGAGATCTACTTTCATTGGCTGTACTCACCTAAGCAGCCAGTCAGCACAGCCCAAAACTAACTTGCTGCTGACACCAGCAAGCAGTGGTGAGGCTTATAAAGTCATCCATCAGAGCTTCAGGACTGCTTGTGGAGACTTGACTCCTGTACAGGCTTCCACTGCTGCTGAAAATAAAGTGAAGGATTTCACAGAAATACCTGGTCCCAAGCCTCTTCCTTTTATTGGAAATACGCTCTACGTTTTCAGGCACAAAGGTCAGTTGTTACTTCAATGTTAACCATTTTCAAGCGTATGAAATACAGTCTACAATTTCACGCAGAAAGACGAGTTGTTAATTTATTGTTACATTTTGTTTAGAAAATGCGGTCATATTTTCTGGCACAAAAATCATTTATACATCATTTTAGGATCATTGTACATTATTTTCTGGTTTATGTGAAGGCTTTTTTTTGTATCCATCCTACTACTTATGTTGTGTAAATAGAGTATGCTGTGAGCCCACTACAATCGTTAATGGAAAATTGCTGCTAATGATATAAGTGATATTTGTTTACGGAAAAATGAAGACAAAAATCTGTTGAAAAACATGTTATCAATTACATGAGTTGATTGTGTGCTTCCTTTATTACTTGTTATATTTTCTTGAATTATTCTCATGTTTCAGTGATAAAAGTTGTAGTAATTAACAAAGTGAAGCTTCATTTGTGTTGGATCCAAATGTAAGCATTTTTTTCTGGATTTTTTTCATTTTTTTGCCTAGAACCTTTTCATTTTTTACCTAGAATGTTTTCATCTTTTCCCTAGAATTTTTAAATTTTGACCTAGTATTTTTTACTTTTTCCTAGACGGTTTTCAATTTTACCTAGAATACAGAGACGTGGCTTTTTGATTCATATAAACATATAAATGTCCGTTATCACCTGCAGCATTTCATTTTCCTCTATCTTATTCTCTGGTTTTCTAAAGCTCTTTGTGTGACTTCCGTAAAGCACCGTCTACAGTATCAATCTTTTTGCCGATTTTAGTGTTCGTGATTGACGAATCTTGTGTTCAGTCAATCATCAAGCATCATATTCGACCATGTTCGTGTTTTCCAACTTGGTGGAAAACGGGGATACGAACGCAACATTAGTCATGAAGGGCGAGTGGCGTAGAACGGATATTTTAGTATTAATCGAATCTTTAAAGGAAAACCTATGCTTTTCTGTTGCGTTGAAGTCTCTTTTTTTGTCCATTTGGTCTTTGCCTTCATAGCCTGAGCCTTTTCACATTTTTCTTTATCAATTGCAAGGGCTAATAGCGTTGTCGATACTACCAACTTTTTCTTTCATGTTAAATCCATTATGAATATTTCTAATTTTACAGTGCTAAATACTTCATACAAATTATCTGTAAAATACAATTATATTAACAATAAAAATTATATGAATAAAAATTAAATGAAAAATGAAAGTCTATGAAACCTTGAGAGTCGAATAAGAGATTTTATACACACATCAACATATCTTGATTCATATATAGATATTTCAACAATATCTCTCATTTATTTTTCACATTTCAATGAGAATGTGTATCCAAAATCAAGAGCAAAAAAGAACATGTTATGCAGACTGGCAGATTTGATCATCCTTTCTGTGTTGAGATATTGCTCAATTAAACCCAAATTGGATATCTAGATTTCTAAAAAATTAAAATATCATTTATTTTAAAAATCATTTAATAAAAATTTAAGGTAACATAATTTTTTAAACTAATAGTATATCTTGTCAAAGTCAATATCAGGAATATCTGTATGTTCAAGAGACATGAAGTTTACGAAAGAAAGTATGACTTGCTCATCAATTAAAATTATATGTCAAAAATATTATTGCCCCTACAAATTGTTCAAAGATATATCTATAATTATTACACAAATATTACATGGGGTCGATTTCAATGACCGACATTATCCGATCGTTCGAACAGCTGACTCAAAAACTCCCGTTGTTTCATGAAGCAAAACTATACAGTGTGGACGCTCTTCAAACTTGTCGTTGCTCGTGTCTGTCGAATTCAGTGTACGTGTTTGATGAAAAGATTGATAGTGTGGACGGGCCTTAAGATTGTTGAATGAATTTCTTTTTGAGGTAGTGAACACAACTCACTGAAAACATAACGAGTTTAAAATATTAAAAACTATAAACCAAAATGACAATATGAGAGGTTTTTCTTTGACCTTCTACTGCCGTATATCACTCACAAGGAAGATAGACAATAATTCAAATTATGCTTATTTAAGCTTACATTAGAATAGAATAGAATAGAATGTGGTTAAGGAATGAGCCGTTTGGTCTATTATTAGGCTGCTACCAAAGTCCCATGACGTCTAGCAAAAAGGCTCGATATACATAAATATTTGAATCATGTGCGTACACCTTCATCTATTACAAGCTTTTAAGTCATGCATGCATACATAGGGCCGCAGTTAAGAATGGTATAGAATTAGTACTTAACCGAATTGGGGAGTTCTTTTTGGCTGTACGAACGTCATACCGGTTGTCTCTGACAGAAGACATAGAATAGAATAAGGCAATAGGAACGAACCGTTTTTCCCATTCTTGGGTTGATACCCAAGTCCCATGCCGTCTAAAGTAAAGACATCAATCATGCACGTACCCTAACCACGTGAGTCAATTCAATCACACGCTCTTCACTCACGCATAGGTATTTTAGTCACGCGCATTTATCACAGTCATACGCTGGCTCTCGAATTTAGTGATATAGAGTTAGTACGTTATAATACTGGGGGTTTGTTTTTCAATATTTGTCGAGACGATTTTTGAATGTCTTCACAGTGCGAGCAGAAACGATGTTTTCGAGCAGCTGGTTCAAGGTTGCGGTAATTTTAACGGGAAAGAAGTTCATAGCTTGAGATATCTTGAAGTTTCTCAGCATTAGTTTTTGGGCTTTATTTCTGGTTCGTACGTTACTGGCTCTTTCGAAAAGCCCTTCTAGAGTAACATTGCTAAGGTAGCTAAGATACTTACAGGTCTCAACAAGTTGTCCTCGTAGTCTTCTTTGTTCTAGAGAGATAAGTTCAAGCTGTTGAAGACATTTTTCGTAGCTGAGTTTGCCAAGTTCTGGAATCATTTTCGTTGCTTCACGCTGAATTTTTTCCATTTTATTAATATCTCTTCGTAGGGTAGGAGATCAGAGTTGCACTGCATATTATAAATGTGGCCGGACTAGCGCATTATAGAGCGGTAATATTATATTCTTTGGCTTGTGTTCAAATCTTCATACAATGAAACCAGGAATCCTGCTCGTAGTTTTGACGCGTTTTTCCACTAGTTTGTTATGTTTGAGATTTTTAGTGACAATGACACCTAGATCTCTTTGTTGCTGGACTACTTCAATGGGCATGTCATTCATTGTGTGTTGGAAACGCTCGATATTTGCACCAACGTGCATTACCGAAAAATTATCAATGTTGAAGCTCATTTGTCAAGTTTCGGTCCATTGTAGAAGACGGTTGAGATCTGATTGGATGATTACTCTGTCCCTGTCGGTGAATGTTTAGTGACCGAGTTTCGTGTCATCGGCGAATTTGTTGATTTTACTGATGATTCCGACATCAAGGTCGCTGATGTAGATGAGGAAGAGGAGCGGGCTTTAAATGCTCCCTTGAGAGACTCTTCTTCTTCTTGTTTCACTTTTATTGGAGCTTCGGAGATGGGTCCATGCAGCTCCACGCCTTCAGGGATGTTTTATTGTTTTC
>VCRD01007258.1:0-13476 GCA_006783055.1 Trinorchestia longiramus
GATCCGTAGAGCAGCTGGTGGACAGAAGACATCCGAAGTCCACGAGTGAAAGAGATTGGAACTAGAAGTAATGATAGAGAATATGCTCGAAAATAGGATCAAGAATATGATCACCAATAAGATCAGCAATAGGATCAGGAATGTGATCAGGAATGTGATCAGGAATGTGATCTGGAATGTGATCAGGAATGTGATCAGGAGTGTGATCAGGAATGTGATCAAGAATAGGATTTAAAAAGGGCAACGATAAAATGAGAGCAATGAGCGCTGAGAGCAGTGCTGAGTGAGAGCAATGAGCACTGAGAGCAGTGAAAGCTGAGATGAAATTGTGATGAAAATGGTGGTAAAAAAAAAGAAGTGAAGACTGAAGAAGTGAAGGTGGTGAAGGCTATGAAGAAGAAAGTGAAGAAGCTGTGAATTGAAGACTGTGAATGAAGAATATGAATGAAGGCTGAGAGCAGGACCGCCAGGTGTGGTGTTATATCTTAAAAGCTACGTTCACGTTCACGCCGGTTTGGGCTCTGCAAGTGCTTCTCAGGGGTGAACTTTTTTTAAAAAGAACCATAGCAACAGTTCTTTCGTACTAAGAATGGTTTTACGAATTACAGCGAATTTTTAATATTTAAAAATTTACAAGAATCTCACTTAAAGTTACAAAAACCTAATTACAAAAATACAGGAAATTTATTGTAAAAAGTACGATTTAATTTGTGCGCGATTAATTAATACGCATAACTTGAAAATGGAGCATGAGCAGCGATGTGATGCTACACCACTAAGTAAACTTTTAGAGTATAGAAGCTCGTTTAAAGTTTCTGTTTTCAACAAAGACCTGTTTTTGCGTTTAGTATTATTTAAAAGTGAAAATATTCTTTCGGCACTGGCTGAGGAATGAGGCAAAGCAAGTAGGCTCATCATTAACTTTGATAATAGGGGATATCGAAGTTCATCACCGCACTTGTAGCATGAACGGTATCACTCAATGTACCATTCATATTTCTGTAATAGCACGGTAAAATATAAGTTAGCATTTATCTCATTAAAATATAAGTTAGCATTTATCTCATTAAACATGAGTTAGCATATATCTCATTAATCTCACTAGAGATTGTCGTAATAATTATTACAGAATTTTAGCCTTATTTTTAGTCTCTTTAACAAGGTTAGTGACAACCCAGGGATATATTTTATTTATATTTAATAATTAGATCTGAGCGTTCCAGAAAAACAAAGGACTATTAGGCTGGCAACATTCGTGGATCCTACCCCCGTTTCTGGTCCGCATTACTATATATATCTGATCCCACGCCACTGATTTTGTTGCTATCTTGAATCCGTTTTGTGCGTAGTGGAGGTGAGCATACTATGTCTTAAGTATTTTTAGACTTGTCTTAATTTTTGTGTTTAACTTGCCAGTGTATCTGTGTTCTTTGGTGATGTTTAGATTTTTCAAGTGTTGGTTTCTTCACAGTGAATTATTAGAGTAAAGTCAAGTGTTAGGAATTGTTTCTATTGGACAACTGTGATAAATCAGTGACTGTGCTGTAGTAAGTGATTTAATATTTTTCTCAAACATTGTGTCCATTACTATTCTCAAAGGACCTCATATGAACAGGTCAATCCTAAAGACAGTTATAAGTCTAGCCTGCAATTTCCTCAGGTGTAGATGTTCATAAAATCATATTCTTTTTAGATATGCAGCTATGGCATTTATCCCTAATTTTGTCACCTTAAGAATTATCATGTGTTTCTTTTATATGTGGAAAATATTATATTTTACAGACCTAAAAGCTACTCCTTTGAAGATCTAATCTCAATTATTTTGTGGTCATTACCTAATTCAGATTTGAGAATATTGAAAGGCTAAGAATGAACCTTTTATCTAATGCCAATTTTCCTGATTCATGTTGCTAAAATTGGTTTCTAAAAAAACCCAATGCAAATCCTTCAGACTTATGCCAAGGATATAATTTAATTATTTCTGCTTCTATCAATAACTTATGAAATCAATTTAATAAACTCCTACCTCACTGTAAGAATGTGAAACCAAGAACTGATTAAATGGTGAGTTGCTTGCTAGTAATCCTGAACCAATACTGCCTTCTGCACTTTATCCTGGCATGTTTTGGGAATTGTCAATGGGACTTATGATGTGGTTATGATCCGTGTATATGTACTCATCACTTCACGTTACGTGCAGAATTTGGGGGACCGTCTGCCACCTACTCGCTGTGAAACCACTTACTTACCTACCTACTACACCATACTATATCAGCTGCACTCGTACGCTTATACGCCACATACTGTACCTACTGTACTCGCTGTGCTCGTGCAAGTTTCAAGCCACAGTCGCTATAGCTCTGGACTGGCCATTCCTCCCTGAAGCTGGACTGGCCTAACCATCATCTGGAAGCTCTGGACTGGCTCAATCATCCCAAGAAGATTCCAAGCTATTTCTCGTGCCAACTTCTTAATTACCAAGCTGAGTACCTGTGATGAGTTCTTTTATTCTCCTTGAGTAAGGTAACACGGGCAGTTAGATTAGGTTTTGTTAAAGTTGGTTGCTTAAAATTCCCAAGCACAATCAAACTTTACACACTTTTCTTTTGAAACAGTGTACCAGAACTTTTCAGGTTCCTTGTCAGTTATATGGTTTGTGTCCTCCAAGGTGAGCTCTCGCCACTCGGGATTCAACATTTCGTACTCTTCTTCAGAAATGATGTTAGGAAATTGTAAGGCAAGAGGAATGATAGAGCCAGGTTTTCCCACATTAACGTGGGCGGGATCCATAGCCTCAAGCAATTCCAACTTTTTTAGCGTATCATTCGATAGAAAACGGTTGAACATTTCTTTCATTAATTGAACATAGAAATTCAAGATGTTCACTCGAAATTACTTCAGGTCCTTGTCAGAAATTTTTTCAGAATTTTCGCAATAAACAGCTTCTACTTTGGCTCCATGGTAAATTTCATCAATAGGAAGGTAGACCGAAGGATCATTAACAGTAATTGCTGCTAGATCCTTATTCTTAATCATTTCTCGTTTCACAAAGTAACTCAGGATAGTTTTTAGAGAAATATTTTACATAAATATAACTCTTCAGTTTGCGTAGTTGAAAGGTCTCAATTTGAAATTCAAGGTTTATCTTATTGACATTGGGTAATATGAAGGCCAAGAATGAATAAAAAACTTTTATTTTATTTCCAATCAAGTACACAGTACATAGACATTAGTACATTAGTTTTTCAAATTCTTAAGGTTAACATTCTTAGAGTAAGGATGATGGTGAGCTCCATGCGACGATCCTGGGATGTGTCCATGGGCGAGGAGTTGAGGGCTTACCGATAAGTGCGAGCTCACAGCGCGAAACGAGAAACAGCTCGTATTCATTGCTGGGTTTCGAACCCGCGGTCTGTCTGCCCGAAGCAGAGACCTGATACCAAACACAGGCCGCAGACCACTCGACCACGGTGGCTGCTATATAGTAGCTACATCTTATTTGTGGGTTTTGCAATTGTTCTAATATTGCTGCAGCAAATTATTGCAAATTTTAAATGGTAACAACATTTGTCGAAGTAGTAACAAAAGTAACAACTTGATGATATGTAAGCAAAAAGTAACACTTTTGTTACCACAGTAACAATTCTGGCAACCCTGATGAATGGCTAACATATTGACCGGAGGGAAAATCTCGACACCGAACTCGACCCGAACTTAAAAATCTTGAGATCTCCAGAAAAATTCTTTAAACGAACAGTTTCGTTAATTATTTTCGTCCTATGTATCGTAGAACCTTCATTTTGGTCTCAAATTAAAGCTAATAATCTACTATCACTACATAGCAATAAATTAAATCTCCTTAAATAACTATCCGCACTTCACCGAGGGGAAAGTCTCGACACCAAACTCGACCCGAACTTAAAAATCTTGAGATCTCCAAAAAAAATCTTGAAACGAACAGTTTCGTTAATTATTTTTATTCTATGCATCGTAAAACCTTCATTTTGGTCTCAAATTAAAGCTAATAACTTATTATCACTGCAGGGCTAAAAATTAACCCCTTTTGATTAACCACCCCTACTTGGAGGGATGCCGTTCCTTGACATCCGTTTTCGAGTCCACTAACGATATTTTTACCTTCCGGTCCCATGAATCATTTTTCACTTATTCATCTCACAAACTTCATTTACATATCAAATTAAAGCCAATAATCTGCACATGTGCAATGTGTAAATTAAAAGCTCCTACAATCAACGTTACTAGCATAGGGCACGTCAATTCTTGACACTCGTTTTTGAGTTCACTAATGATATTTTTACCTTCCAGTCCCAAGAATTATTTTTCATTTATTCATCCCACAAACTTCATTTACATATCAAGTTAAAGCTAAGAAGTTTCTCATAATGGATCTTTTCATCGATTCTTTTAAGTACAGCAAGACTATTTCATTAAACTTTTTCATGTGTTATTTCTCCTTTTTTCCCCTAACTTAAATAATTAAGAAACCATCTCGCTAATCCCGAGTTTATTCGTTTCGAAGCAGTTCTAACTAGCAGTTCACGCTAATGTGAAAAAACAAATCGCATCTCACGACAGTAACGTGTTATATTATAAGCCTAATGTTAAGAATTCGTTTAAGCAAAGTTAGTGTCATGCAAATAACACTCCGTATGTTATTAGGAATTCTGATACGCCTATAAATTGTTTTCCTCAATTCGCAGTGCACTCCAATGTACGTAAAAAAAATTACTTTTGATGAATCGCTGCACCCTTTGCAAATAAAAATTTCACATGTTTGTAAAGTTTGGTTGTGCTTGGGGAATTTTAAGCAACCAACTTTAACAAACTTAATCTATCTGCCCGCGTGACCTTACTCAAGGAGAATAAAAGAACTCATGACAGGAACTCAGCTTGGTATTCAAGGAAGTTGGCATGAAAATAGCTTGGGATCTTCTTGGGATGATTGAGCCAGTCCAGAGCGTCAAGATGATGATTAGGCCAGTCCAGCTTCAGGGATGAATGGCCAGTCCAGAGCTATAGCGACCGTGGCTTGTAAGTGTACGAGTGTAGTAAGTCTAGTAAGTGGCGTATACCAGCGATGGTAGTGAGTAAGTGGGTGGTAGACGGTCCCCCAAATTCTCCACTACGCACAAAACGGATTTAAGATAGCAACAAAGTCAGTGGCGTGGGATCAGGTATATATAGTAATGCGGACCGGAAACGAGGGTAGGATCCACGAATGTAGCCAGCCTGCGAGTCCTTTGTTTTTTTTGAAACGCTCAGATCTAATTATTTAATATAAATAAAATATATCCCTGGGTTGTCACTAACCTTGTCAAAGAGACTAAAAATAAGGCTAAAATTCTGTAATAATTATTACGATAATCTCATGTGAGATTAATGAGATAAATGCTAATTTATGTTTTAAAGTGCCATTACAGAGATATGAATGGTACATTTAGTGATACCGTTCATGCTACATTACCTCCTTAGTCTGCGACCGAAAGGTCGGTCCCGTTTAAGATTTATCTGTAACGGGAAGGTATGGTAATAGGGCGACTGCTTTGCGACTGCTGTTGAACAGGTTTGTTAGATATGTGAAGTTAGCTTCATTGGTGCTATTTCTCACCAATGAACTCCACTAATTTTAATAAAGGGGTTCTTTTATGATACTCTGCTGTGACCTAGACTTGAGGTTAAATAAAGGCTGTCAGGTTTTAGACTCAGCTTTTATTCTTGCAGGCCAGAATGAGTAAATAAGGGAGTTCTTCGTTCTTCGATATGCATGCGATCTTGCCAAAAAGGAGGGTCCTCGGGGTGGAAGTGAAGACTCAGGTTGATCACAGAGAAGTAGTTCCAGCTGCCCGTGATTTGTGATGATGAATGGTGTTAAGTGTTAGGAAGATTGGTTCAACTCAGCCTCTGAGATGCAGAGGTATCAATATCTGTTTATTTCAGTCTTTGATTATGACTGAGTATGTGCCGTGCCTTAGTCAAGACAGTAGTGTGTGTTAATTGGTGCTGATGACTTTGTAGCTTCTAAGTGTATTACTACCAGTGGGTGAAGAAAGGAATGACGGCTGCACAGAGGGATAAAAAGATGAGTACGATTTTCTAGAAGAAGCTCAAAAAGGCCTTGCTTAACTAAACCCTAACAATTCCAATCATTAAAGATGTCTTGCATTAGGAGCTTGCAATATTCACAATGTTCTGATGTTAACACTTTTAATACTGGGGGGGGGGAATTGGTTTCTTTATGATTGCTAAAGGCAATAAAACTCAAAAAGGGGCAAACTGTCTTGAATAAAGATATATAAAAAGTTTATATATATAAAAACAGGAATAACTTAGAATAAAGAAGTACCAAAGAGGTATTTCTAGTTAATTAATATCATGGAACAAGTCTAGTTAAGTGCAAGTTGATAGAATTAACTGATCAGGCAATAGCTACAAATTTATTGGTTTTAGACCTTAAAGGAATAGCTTTTAGGTCTGTAAAAGTATTAATACAGTCATTTTTCACATATAGAAGAAGCACATAGTAATTCTTAAGTTTGGTTTTAGTTCTAAAATCATTATAACCTCATAACTAGGTTTCTAATCTCTGATGCATAAGAGTAAATATATCTTTAGCACACATATCTTAAATAGAATATGATTTTATAAAAATCTACACATAAGGAAATTGTACACTAGACTAAATACTGTCTTTGGCAATGACCTGTTCAAATGAGGTCCTTTGAGAATAGTAATGAGCACAAGGATAGAGAAAACTATCTATTATTACTACAGCACAGTCACTGATTTATCACAGTCATCCTATAGAACAATTCCTACCACTTGACTTGCTGTAATACTTCACTGGAGAAGAAGTAACCACCAGGGGAAAATCTAAACGAACACCAAAAGAAATCAGATACTTCTGGCAAGGTTAAGCATAAAAATTACAAGTCTAAAATACTTAGAATAACATGCTTACCCGCACCTAAGCACAACACACACACGAATTTTAACGGCGACAAAAGCTATTGGCACCGGGGGCCGATATTTATACAGTCCGTACCGGAAACGCGGATTGAACGCTGCTCAATGTTGCCGACATCGGCGTCCTTAGATTTTTTGGAACACTTAGAACTGATTTAATTACCAATAAATACATCACCATGTTGTCACTAAAAATTATCAATACAAGTGTAAAAATGAGACTATAAATGCGATAATGATCATTAGGCCGATTTCTAGTGAGATTAATGAGATTACTCCTAACTTAAATTGTAATGCATGAGCTATTAAGGAGGGAATTTAAAGATATAGAGATGAATGGTTCATAGAGTGATACCATTCTTGCTACAGATATTACTGGGCGAGAAAAAGTTACAGTGCGAGTCTTCACGTTCAGTTCTGAAAGAGGAGTTGGCTTTGTTACAGGTGTCGTCGATGGTACTGCATCTGCTCTAGCTGGCTCAACTGCTACACTGTTGGGATTAGGAGCATTGAAGATAATGAGAGGGTTACACTGTAGTTTACTAGGCAACGAAGCAGCAAGTGGGGACACGTACGACGGTCTGTATGTAGTCGGTTCTGTAGAGGGGTAACGAATCATGGAAGGATTAGTTGTTTGAGAAGGGTACGCAAGTACCTGAGCATCTGATACATAAGCAGTTTTTAGACGATCGATTGATACTGAGTCGTGCTTGCCGAATTTTTCGATAATGAAGTATTTCGGTGTCCGCTTTAAGACTCTGAATGGACCTTCATACGATCGTGTTAAGGCTGGCTTTACACCATCGACACGCACATAGACACGCGTGCAGTTCTTGAGTGCAGGGTCCAACCTGTCAGAAGTATTAGTAGTGCGAGGAGAAACGTATTGTATCTGCCTCATGCAGTCTTTGAGACGCTCCGCGTAAGAGGTTTGATCTGCGAGAGAGAAAGGTTTTGAAAGGTTAGGGTTAACGATATCTCCGGGCAAGCGTAGGGTTTTGCCGTACATCATCTCTGAAGCAGTAGCCTGTTGATCCTGTTTATAGAGACTACGTAAATTTAACAATACGATCGGAAGTCTATCGATCCAATCTTGGCGACTATCTAAACATTTTAAGGCATTCTTCAGGTCTCGATGGACGCGTTCGATGAGGTCATTTGACTGAGGGTGAAAGGCAGTGGTGCTTATATTAGAACATCCTAACAGTGAAGAGATATCAGTCCATAGTTTAGAAGTACATTGCGCGCCACGATCATGCGTAATGTTTAGGGTACTCCAAATCTGGAAACCCAAGAATGAACAAAGGCACGTGCTACAGTCTCACTTTTAATATCAGGAATAGGGACAACTTCTATCCAACGTGAAAAACAGCCAATAGGAGTAAGTAAATACGAGTGTCCTCTCGATTGAGGCAATGGGCCTACCAGGTCAAGGTGAACAGAATCGAATTTAGTTCCTGAAAATGCACAGGCATGCAAGGCGGCACGATTGTGTTTGGTGACTTTACTAGCCTGACAATCATGACAGTGTTGCACGTACGGCTTGACGTCCTAGCGCATTGATGGCCAGACATATCGTTCAGCGATCAAACATAGTGTTCGATCTATGCCTGGATGAGATAAAGCATGATATTTAGCAATTGCTGTCCTACGAAGGGTAGCAGGTAAATAAATACGTCTAGGATTTGATGCGTCACAATACACGTCACCTGAGAGAGAAAGCTGCAGGTTATTAGTTTTATTTACGAGCAATTCTTGCAGTTCAGGATCCTCTTTTTGGGCAGCTATTATCCTAACTAAGGTAAGCTGTTCATCAGCTTGGAGTACTGAGATGGCATTTATTCTAGAGAGACAGTCAGGTACAGTATTGTCCGAGCCTTTAATATATTGGAGATCAGTAGTGAACTGGCTAATGAACGCCAAATGTCGTGCTTCTCTAGGGGAATGTCTGTCAGAGGGCATTTTAATGGCTGAGACCAGGGGTTTATGATCAGTATAAATTACAAAATGTCTAGCTTCTAAAACATAACAAAAATGACGTACAGACATATAAATAGCTTATAATTCGCGGCCAAAAGTGCTATCACGTTGTTCAGCAGGTGAAAGTTTCTTTGAGAAAAATGACAGTGGAGAGGTTAAGGTACCTACTGTCTGCTGTAAAACTGCACCTACAGCTACATCTGATGCATCTACCACTAGGCTAAATTCAGCACCGGCGGCTAGATAAGACAATTCTGTCGTAGAGGCAAGGCGTCCTTTGATGGTCTCAAAAGCGGCTGAAGCTTCATCAGTCCACACAACAAGGGTAGATTTTCCTCTACGTTTAGGTGTAATTAAACCTGATAGAGGGGCTAAAGTTTGAGCACAGTTTTTAATAAATCTATGGTCAAAATTTACTGATCCTAGGAATCGACGCAATTGTTTCTGCGTTTCCGGTTTAGGGAAAGCGCGAATGACATCAACTTTACAAGGTAACGGTTTTGAACCGGTTTGTGAGATTCTGTGTCGCAGATACTTTAAACTACTTTTTCCAAATTCACACTTGGCTGGGTTAATCAACAAACCATGAGTGCAAAGTCGATCGAACAAAATAGTCAGGTGCTCCTTGTGTTGTTCAGGAGTTGTTGATGCGATTAATACATCATCAAGATACACGTACGCAAAGGGGAGATCTGACAAAATATTTGACATATGTCTCTGGAATGTCTGAGGGGCATTCCGCAAACCGTAGGGCATGGTCGTGAACTCAAAAAGACCAAAGGGAGTGGTTACTGCAGTTTTAGCAATAGATGACTCATCCATGGGAATATGATGGAAGGCATGAGTCAAATCAATCTTGGAAATGATCGTGGCTCCATGCAAGTTTGCACTAAAATCATGGAGGTGGGAAATAGGGAATCTATCAGGCTGAGTAACAGCATTAAGCTGTCGATAATCACCGCAAGGTCTAAAATTACCATCTGCTTTAGGAACTAGCACGAGTGGTGAAGCCCAAGGACTGTTAGAAACTCGGATGGTTCCTGCGTGTAACATGGTCTGAAATTCAGCCTTGGCTGCTGCTAAACGGTCAGGAGGTAACCTCCTTGGTCTGGAAAAGACGGGAGGACCAGTAGTTATAATATGGTGCCTAGTAGAGGTCAGATTTTCTTTTCTTATTAAGTTAGGATTAGTTAAAGCAGGGTATCTTGCTAAAATTCTTTCGTACTCGCACTCTTGATCTAAAGCAATCTTGATTGAGTGCAAAGAGTGGGTAATGTTAACGCTAGCAAGAGGTTTCGACAGATTTGTATATTCGTCCCTAATAATCTTATTTTTTAAATCAACGACTAGACCATACTGTGCTAAAAAATCAGCTCCTATGATTGGTTGGTCTACAGCAGCTACGGTAAATGTCCAAACCAGATTACGTCGCAAGCCTAAAGAACAGGTGATGGTTTTTGAACCAAAGCATGCTATAGGCGTCCCATTAGCAGCTTTTAAGTTATTATTACCACTACGCGTTCGCTGACTGGCAGTGGCTGGTAGGATTGATACCGAAGATCCTGTGTCGATTAGGAAATATAATCTAGTAAGGGGGTCTCCCACGATTAATAGGCGAGTGATGTTAGAACTTGACGACGTGTTACTCGCATTTAAACGCCGTTGTGCCTGTTTCCCGGAACATAACGATGGTTTCTAGGACAAAAACGTGATGAGCATGTTCTAGAATTATCACTAAAAGTTTATGATGCCAACATAATTCATCACGGGAACGTGAACTGGAACGGGGTGTGGGAAGCGCTCTAGAGTTACCCTGATAATGATCCATCCCAGAGTAAGATGGATATTGTGGGACTCTGTTGGGTGAGGGACTTGAATAAGGACGACTACTCTGGGGCTGAGAATAATAAGGGTCCTGTCGCCCTCTACTAGTTGAATGAGAATATTTCTCTTGAGGGGAATAAGAGTTATAGTCCACGTACTGATCATAATACGGTTGTACTCGCTGATATCTGTCAGGTGGGAATCTCTCTCTACACACGGCTCCTGATTGCTCACTTGCCTGGGGTATGAGGCAAAGTAATTTACTGGTTCTGAATTTATCTGAGTTACACTAGCTACGAGATTTTCAGATCTACGACGTTCTGTTTCTACATTAGTACATAATTTATTGAAAACGCTTACCATATCCTGCATAGTAGTTTGCAGCGATTCGATTGCAGCGAGGGGCACGGAATTATTTGTACTATTAATGCTATTCCCTAGTCCATTTGCATTATTTCCTAATCTCTAGACATTATTACCTATCACTGGAGCACTATTATTTGCTACATAGGTAGTATTACCTACTGCTTGAGCATTGCTACCAGTTACAAAGGCATGGTTAGGTACTGCTAAAGAATTATTAACTACATTTAGACTAGCGGGGGCTACCTGACTAGGCTGACTCGAGAGTCTCTCATGCTCAACCATGGTGTCAGCTATCCTAGCAAGTTCATCTATTGAAGTGCCAAGAGGCTGAGTTAAAAGGAAAGGACGAACGTGACTTGGCGTATGACCCATAAAACGCTCAGTTAGCAAAAAATCACTTATCTGAAAACCCTGGACAACTTTCCTGAGTTCTCTGAGTATTTCAGAGGGAGAGACATTGTCTGATACTGATGGCAGACCTGATCCCTCAAACAATGTCTTAGCTCTAACTATAGGAGGTACCTGCAGTTTAGAAAGTAGTCTATTTTTAAGACAACTATAAGGGGTATTCGGATCAGGATTACTTAAACAATCCCTGATGGATGCTGCTACTTCTACAGGTAATACTGCAACAAGGCTAGAAAATTTAGCTAACTGCTCATCAACACCAGCAGTTCTAAGCATAATTTCAACTTGAGTAAACCAGACTTCTGGTTCACAAGTGGAGAATTGGGGTAAAAGCATGGTTGCTAATCCATTTGGCTGATTGCCAGGAACTGTCTGCTCCATTGTAAAAAATAGATTAAATTATTTGTTTAAAGAAATGAATATGATAGCAAAAAAAATTGATTTTTATAGAGGGTTGAGGTAAAATTATTTACCCTCAAGTAGGAAAAATATTATTCTACCACCCACTCACTCTAAGAGTTTAGGGTCACGAGTTTAGAGTCACCACTTTAGAGTCACTACTTTAGGGAACGAGTTTAGGGAACGTGTTATTTTTCTGTTGTGATTACTTCGTGGGTGATGTTCTTCCAGGGAAGTGATACGATCGGCTTCGTAGCTTGCAGATTTATTATTTGACACGATCAAAATCAGCAGAAGTTAAAGCCAAGATCAAGGACCGAAATTGAGAAATTCGTTGACTGAGACTGGAACTGAAACTGAACTGAACCTGAAACTGAAACTGAAACCTGCCCGGATCAGGACCCATAAGTAACTCGAAATAAATACAGAATTTAGCAAAAAGAATTAATATCACGAGACAACATTATAAGACAACTATGGAGTAAAACACTAAGGCATCGTACTTAATTAACTGGCAGTCAAAGAAATACAAAAAACGAGATGCGGATATGTAGCTTCTACCCGGGGCCATGAAATTTAATAACCGTATCAAAATGGCTGGTCGATCTTTCAGTATGCTTGTCATAAAATACCCCAACGTAGAGACTTGAGTGAATCGAAATTATACAATGAATTTGATAGCTGATGTAAAAGTTATTATTCAAAGTGTTCTATATATGGATTAATTATAAATCTTGGAGTAGCGTAAATCAAATCACAACTTCATATCTAGGCAAAGCTAAAATGATAAGTTTAGGGAATATATGGTAGGTAAGTGAAACGCATTACTTCCTAACACATGGTCAATGGAAAACTTACCTGTCAGAGAGACTGAAAGCGCGAATAAGATTGCTGTTCACTGGGTAACGGTTGTGAAGGAACTCACGGGCACTTAGCCTATAGGCTCGTGGTTGACTATGGTGTTCTATAAACGAGAGTTACAATTTGGAGTTGGAACTACGATTGAATTTTTGACTTTAAAATACTAGTTTCAAATGACGTGAAATACGTGTTATTTTTTATGGTGGCCTGGCTGGGGTTGCCAGTGTTGTTTTTGATAGCCATATATCAGAAGGTAAGGTTAAGGGAGTCGACTGGTGCACCTCTAGTTGGGGAATTCAATGACAAGACGGGTACTCAGCTTTTGTTTATTTATAGATCCGTAGGGCAGCTGGTGGACAGAAGACATCCGTAGTCCACGAGTGAAAGAGATTGGAACTAGAGGTAATGATAGAGAATATGATCGAAAATAGGATCAAGACTATGATCAGCAATATGATCAGCAATATGATCAGGAATATAATCAGGAATATGATCAGGAATATGATCAAGAATATGATCAGGAATATGATCAGGAATATGATCAGGAATATGATCAGGAATATGATCAAGAATATGATCAGGAATATGATCAAGAATACGACCAAGAATAGGATTTAAAAAGGGCAACGATAAAATGAAAGCAATGAGCGCTGA
>VCRD01007259.1:2224-22379 GCA_006783055.1 Trinorchestia longiramus
GAATATATATTTAATGTTTGTTCAGTATTTTTGGCCCACCCGGTAATTATACTACAATGAACAAACATTATATTTACTATATTTCCGCTTTTATATTCTCCAACACCTTTTAAAGGAAACATCTTCAAATGGTAGCATAGTACTTAAAGTATTGGATTTATTAAAATTTGTTTTAATATCAGGTGAGTTAAGAACGATGACCATTTTAGAGTACTTGTATTTGGTTTTATTTCAATCAACTTTTGAAGCTTCTTCTGAACAAATTTATTTATGCTTTCCATTTTATAGTAGCCTTTTGGAACTGTGAAGACATTTTCAACACTATTCAATTCGTAATAAAATTATTATTATGTGGAAAATTCGACTAAAGGGGTTGCTAGAATTGACATTGCACTTACGACCTAATGTGCCTTGCAGCGGGAGGTGTACTGGGGCTGGAGGATCGAGTCAGTAGGTGTGTTCGTTCCGAAGGAGCATTGTCGTTGTAACAGAGGACGGTTGCGTACTGTGATACAGGAAAAGCAGAGAGTTGTGAGAACTACAAGTTGTAGTTCCTGTCCAGGTCGTCATAAGTCGTAATTCTATATATCCTGCTAGGCCTTTGCTTCAACTATCCTTGAGTTTGTGTGATTGAGACTCTTTTATTCTTCTTTTGAGTTGCAATCTATGCTTTCCTTTGCTTCTGAGTGTTCCTTGCAGTTTAACTTTACCTCAAATAAACTATTAATTACTGTTAATAAAATATCTATTCGAGAAGACTTTGCGTATACTATTCAATTTAAAACTTAGAATATTTCTCTTAAATTTCTTGCGCAATGAAACCTTTCTCTATTGTTGCTATCTTTTTCCGTGAGAATCACTTTTCTTTCCCTGATTTCACCTTTAATATCCTTATAACTCTTCGACCAACAATTCAACCTCAGTACACTTTTCGTTGCAATGCACATTTGGTCTTAAGTGCGATGTCAATTCTAGCAACCCCTTTAGTAGAATTTTCCACAATTAATTTCATCGAAGTTAGGGATGGAATGATACATATCAAACCCAACTAATGTAATTCATGGAATTTGTTATTATCTTACTCTATAGCATTAGTAAAATTTGTTGTAAATTCGATTTTTCTAGTCGTAATAACTATACGACTGTGATTCCATTCGATTGTGATTCCATTTTTGTGAGACAAAATTATTAAACTGACTCATAATTCCCTTTTAATAACTCATGTTTGAGAAGTTCACATGTAAAACTTTTAATTCCTTAGAACCCTTCGTGTTTCCACTGTTAAAATAAATGAGCAATATATGATGCTTCTTTACGATATCATATACATATATTGGAAGGACAAACACCGATCATAGATCCATAGACATCAGAATCTGGAGTATCTCTGAAATACTGCGCGTTTTTTTTCGTAGGACGTGCTTTTGATAGTTCAGGTAAAGACATAGGTGTAGGACTAGGTCTAAAAATAAGTCTTTAAGAAGGATTAAAAAATAAGGTATTGCTGGAGCTGGTGAAGGACTTAGTGACCAAGAACTCGATTCTTGATTCTCGTCTTAGACTTGCTGATCTAGAACTCAATGCCAGTGCTGGACTTGTTTCTCGTATCTTTTCTACTGCAGATTGAACTCTATTACTGTTCACTTCTTTATATTGGGACTTGATATGTTTTGTATACTTTTCTCCTATGTTTGCTTCTATCAGTCCATCCGCTTTGAGATAAGCTGTAATTAGACGCAACGTATCAAGATACTTTGTTCCATCATTACCATTTTCATTTTTAGATTTTATCTTTGTCAATAGTTATCATAATTCAACTGTTCCTTCCAAGAAATGATTGCTAATTTTCACGTTCCCCCTTAGTATTTTGATTTTTCTTCGCTATGCATTGTGTTTTGTTCATTAAATTTGATACCATATGCTCGGTCATACTCCCATTTAAGTCTCCAAACAACTAAAAAATGCTTTAGCAATAGGACCAACTAACGATGTAGACTCATGAGAAACCAATGCCAATGTCTCTACAGGTTTACGTTCAATAGATATAATTGTCTCATTAGGTATACCCTTTACTTTTGTTTGCTAAGATTAGTCAACAATTTTCGGCTGAGGTTTAATAAGTGGTTTGTGAACTCTTTGAACATCATGAATTAAATCTATTCGATAATCTTCTTGTATGTTCATTTATTTTAACTCTGCTAAGGTTTCATAATTTTTTTTAGATTTAATATCAATCGACGCTATTTTTTTAAGATAAAGAAACTCAAATAACTTTAACTTAATGTGAGTTCATTTTGTTCTTCATGTGAGTTTCTCTACTTTTTTAACATTTTCTCAGTTTAATAAACATTACTTCTATCATAAGAATTCTTCTTCATGAAAACTTTCTGTTAATTCTTTCCTATTCATAGCTTTCAATATTCATTTTTATCTTTCCTCCTGCGGCGTTTTGGAATTGGATTACCGCACACCAACCTAGGTTCATTGAAAAATTAGCAGTCACTGATGAGGCTGCATTTTCAATGAATGAGTGTTAATACTTAAAATACAAGGTTTTTGGTCTATTAATTCACCCGAAGAAAATGCTTATGGAAAAAATATACGAAGAGAGAAGTTTTCTGTGTGGGTGGGTTTTTTTTGCGGTAATGAAACTGTTATTGGGCCCTTCTTTTATGATGAAATATTGACAGAAGAACTTTATTTAGAAATGTTAAATAAATCAATACTTCCATCATTGGAGCTGGCTTATAACAGCAATCAATTCTGACACATTTGGTTTCAGCAAGACGGAGCACCAGCTCATCGACGGAACATAGTCAAAGACATGTTACGAAAAGTATTAGGACAGTGGGTTCTAGCATTATGATTTGATATTGAGTAGCCACCAAGAAGGCAAGACCTAACCCAATGCGATTTTTTCCTTTGAGCACATGTTGAGAATCTCGTATTTAAAACGCCACTTTCGACCCTGGAAATACTACAGGAAAGGGTAAAGATGTATTTGAGAGGTTGAAGAACGATCGAGCAATGATCCGGAAAACAGTTGGTGCTATGATGAATCGAGCTAATACTTATCTTGAGAGAAACGGTGATCATGTTGAAGGATACTAAAAGTTAACTCGTATTTTATTTGCTAAAGTATGTTTTAAATTTCATTATTATCTATTATTTATTAAATTTGTTCCAAAAACTGGAAATAAAAAAATATCAATAGTGTTATCCCAATAATATCTTGGTACAAGTCATAATCTACCCCTGTCTATTCAACTTTTTACTGTTCACACGTAATTCAGTAGATGTTCACAAATTTTTTATATGAATGAAAAATAAAATTTACTATAATATGAAATAAAGTCTTAAAATATCTTAGTTTCAACTAGAAATATGATAAATTCAAAAATTGGGAACATTTTTGCGACACACCGCGTATATTTTGGAGCAATTGAGAAGTAATCAAAATAACAAAAAAATTTGTTAATTGTCTCAAGATAGTTGAACAGTCTTTTTTCTCGGCAATAATAGGTAGTGCAGACTAAAAACTTACTGGACACTTAAAAAATAAATGAAAACTCAAGCTCATTCAATAATTATAATTTTGCTTCAAGATACCAAAATACTTTACTGATAGCGTAGATATTTTCAATTTGTTGGTGCTCAGAGATTCTTACATAACCTTAATTCATACTGAAGGATAACACTTAGTGTTACAAGTCTTTCTATGTTTGAACATTCTAAACAGTTTCATTAATCATCCGTATTTTCTTATATCTAGGTATTCTGTACAAATATACAAGATATTCTATACGTATAGAATGCATTCTTTGCACATAATTTACCGATGTGTCATAATGAAACATGCGTGTGAATAGCCATTATATTATGAGCGAATCCAGTTATATCCGCTCAGAACGTTTCTGTCCGTTGCAGGCGCCCACTTTTTAAACCGTAATTTTGGTAAAATACACCAACAACACGTTGAATCACCTTTATAGCACTCTGACGATTAAGCTCTGCGAGTGAAATGTGGTGAAAACATTGTTGTGGATAAAAGCACCAACGACGCTAAGTAAAAAACTTAATGATTACCTGGGTAAATTGACATCAATGGTCAGTCTAAAAATACATGGAGTGAGACTTAACAAATGTGACACTTGCATGCCGGGTACAGCGTTTATCTCAATCCTCCCCTTGCATTACTGAAACCGTAGTTTTTGCATGAAGTGAAATATTTGAAGTACTATATTTCACTTAAAATATTTATCGTCTGATTATGTAAATAAGTTTTCGAATGTTCTCTTGAGTGATACAAGCTCGAGCTGTTGCTTAAGCGTTCGGCAAGTCGAAGACTATCTTACTGGTTGTCGTAGCTTCAAATGTCTTATGAATACAAACCTTTAATGAAATATTGAATTTAATATCTACTTATTAATATGAGATGAACATTACCTCCTAAATTACAACGTGACATTCCTGATAGCATTTTCGACCTGATCTTGATTTCAAAGCTACTTCCAATAGCGTGTTCCAATTTGTATTCAAAATTATCCCATGAAAGATCACGGTTACGATACCATTTTCAAGTCGAAGCTAATTTGTAACTGCTTGGAATTTTCTTCTCTATGTATATGCTAAGAAAATATTCTACGTATTTTTCGGAAATTTATAAACTCAATGTATCATATACGACTTTAGACCTATCCATGGAGTAATGTATTTCTTTGAATAGTTGTACGTACTTCAATCCAGAAGCATTTTTGAGATGAGCCGAACGTGGGGCTCAGTAACGTGCTGACTAGCTTTAGTGTAGTCGGAAGGGAAATCTTCTGTCCTTACGAAAATAATATTTGTGTTCAACTTTATATGTCAAAATTTTCAATTATGTAGCTTTGTATTGTTTTAATTGCGCATTGAATGCATGTGAAACTTCTAATGAACGAAAGCAAGTTTATGCGATCGAGAGTAATAAAAATCCTGTATTTGTTACCTTTTCAACGTAAACAATTATAATCAAGGTAAAAAAACAATTGATCAACTTAAACCCTAAAATTAGATCTGAAAATAACCTTGCCCTCAAAGTTTTTTCCACACTGTTCGCGTTTAAAACGACTGCCATTGAATTATAAGATGACACGATGCTTGCGCGTGATGTTTCAAAAAAATTAATACTAGTCTATGTTTACAGGAGCTTGTTCAGATGTCACCGTAGGGTGATGGTGATGAGGCTGTATAACCGTACCTAATACAATGATTCAAACTATCTCCCATTTAGTAGCAGGCGTGCTGCCAGGTTGAAGGTGACAATTTGAGAAAGTTCATTTCAAGTTTGGAGCATAGCGTCAACATGTATACCTTCATCAGTTATAAAACGTTTTCTACCCGGGCAGTTAAGCAACAAACCGTTCACCACTATGAGATCGATAGAACCTTTTAAACTAATATATTGAGACGTCATACAACTGTTGGGAACAACATTTGCTTTCACTATTCGAAACTACGACAAAATGTGTCCTTTGTCAGAAGTAAAGTGTTCTGCTGGAGACAATGTATATCAACATATCAGTACAATGAACACATGTGAATTCTTTACCCTGTCGATTGATACTGGTTCGGTACCTCAATATTTCTATGAATTTTGCCCTTCAATTTCAGTTTGCTCACAATACTAAGAAGGATAAAACTTTTCTTAACGATTATATTTAAACGATGACCTTTTCCCCGCAATGGAGTTGTTATTCCCAACATTTTTGGACGGAAAATTTTTGAACAAAAGCTTGAAATCTACTCAACCGCTGCTATCAGCAGTATGATTTAAAATTTTTATTGTGAAAAAAGGGAAATACATCGAACACACGATTTATTCAAGAATCTTGTAACTATTTATAAGAAAATTTCATCGCCATATTGATATAATAACAGTTCACAAAATAAGGGAACAAGTATTCCTACAATAATATTAACATACAGGGGTTGGATAAAATATGGAAACACCTCATGAAATGCATGTTTGAAAAAAGTTTTTTCTCTTGAAATATGTAGGTACTACTGGTGTTCGCGCATACTGACACCACCTATAAAACGCAGTAAATACGCTGCCCAGGTCAGTCGTTGTCTGGGTCCTATTCTGTGAAGTTGTAATTGCATCACGTCAGAGCAAACAGTCTCCGAACGTGGGCAAATCGTTGGAACACGTATGGTTGGTGCTTCCGTAAAAAATATAGCGGAGGTGTTTAATGTTTCAGGAAGTACTGTATCGAAGATTCATTCCGTACATTTTAAATGCTGAAAAATGTCATCTGCTAAACCATAGCTTTGATGAAATTGTGTGTTGAGTGATCGCGACAAAATGATCATTAAGGAGGATTGTGACGAAAAAGACCACAGCTGCAGCAGTTACTGCTGAATAGAATGTCGTGTTCACAAACCCCGTGACTACCAAAACAATACGAAAGAAGCTCCATGAGCAGGATATTTCTAACTGAGCTGCAATTTAAAAGACATTCATAAATGATGATAAAGTCCGTAACAGGAGAAAGTGGTGTTTAAATAATAAAGCCTGAACTATCCAGCAGTGGACTAAAATAATATGGTCGGATAAATCTTCTTTCACATTGTTTCCACTTTTGAACAATTTTACGTCTGGCTAACGCTATCCTAAGCCTATAATACAGACTGCTTGTTGCCAAGAGTAAAATATGGAAGGGGATCTGTGAGGCTTTTGGCTGACATATCACGGTTTTCTGTGGGCATCACGAAAACTCTGGAAAAGCACATTGCTGCTATGAATTATGTGAACATTTTGGCTAATCAAGTCCATTCTATGATAAAAACTTTGTTTCCGATGGTGCTGGTGTCTTCCAAGACGAAAACGCTCCAGTTGACACAGCTCACAACGTTTAAGACGGGTTTTCTAAGCACGAAAATGATTTGTCACATCTCCCTTTGCCCCCACAGTCACCATAGCTCAATATCATCGGACTTTTGTGGTCTACATAGGAGAAGAAAGTGCGGGGTCGCTATTCGCCGCCATCAAACATTATAACGGTTGCAAGTTCAGATAATTATCTGAACTTGCAACCCTTTTGCTGGAATAACTGGTACAAGATTTCTTTGACAAACGTAAAGGACTTGTATTTATCCATTCTGAAGAGATTACAAACTATTTTAAATGCCAACAGTTTTTTGTACCATATTAGGCAAGGAAATATGTGTTTTAGGTGTTTCCCTATCTCTGACCAGCCCCTGTAGATTTCAACAGCTATTGAGCCCAGCTATTATAGTATGTTGTCTTATGTTGCATTTGAACAGTAAACATTAAAAATCGTAGCCGAACTTTGCGTAGAGCCAGTCTCACGTTATATCCAACTTACAATCTGGTTTTATTCGTCATTTTCATATTGACAGGGGCCAAAAACCCTCCCTCAAACATGTACGTATACGCAAACGGAATGGAAACACGTAAGGTGATCATGCTGACTTCAAAGTATAACTGAAACATATCACACCAAAACAGAGTTACTGTTTCTGACTTGGAAATATCACGATCTTGATAGTTGCTTCTTTGATCCAGAAATTTATCTTGAATCTCATCTGTTACGCTGGGTATATCATGTGCATCACAAAATGGGTTATTTGCTTAGGTCTACTGTTTCTCTAATAGCTTAGGGAAGTATTCTTGGGTTCCTTATCTAAAGACAAGATGTTCAACACGCATTTTACTTATGCACAAGCTTTTCAGTCCCACAGATCTACCGCAATCATACACAGGTCCAGGGAGTTAGGGACATAGAATCAGCACGTTACAAAACTGGGGAGTTCCTTGATCAATATCTGTCGAGACGATTTTTGAATGGGTACACAGTGCCAGCCGACATAATGTTCCTGGCATTATGTCTGTTAGTTGCAAGTCTTGAAGTTTGGAATACCTCTTAGTTTCTTATTAGTTTTCGGGCGTTATATCTTGTTAGCATGCTATTGTCTCTGTCGAAAAACTCTTCCAGTGTAGTTTCGTTAAAGCCATTGAGATACATCAAGGTCATTGAGTTGCCCTAGCAGTCTTCTTCGTTCTAGGCAGATAAGTTCAAGCTACTGAATACTCCTTTTGCAGCTAAGATGGTTGGTTTCAGAAATTCTTTTCGTAGTTTTTCACTGGATTTTATTCATTTTATCTACATATCATCGTAGGCTAAGACGCCAGAGTTGCATTGCATATTCTAAGTCTGGCCGAACTAGTGCTTTGTAGCGCGGTAATATTACGTTCTTTGACTTGTATTTGAAGTTTCTTGCAATGAAATCAAGGATCCAGCATGTATTTCTGACGCTTTTTCCAATTGCTTGTCGTGTTTAAGATTTTCAGTGATATTAGTCCAAGATATTTTTTGTTTCACTGCTTCATTATGTATGTTATTTATCGTGAGTTGGAAATGGCTGCTATTTGCACGAACAGCATTACTGAACATTTATCGACATTGAAGTTTACATGCGAGGTTTTGGTTCATTGAAGTATACGATTGAGAGTCATTCTGTGTTTTTTGGTGAATGTTTGATGTCAAAGTTTCGCGCCGCCTGTGAATTTGTTGATTTTACTGATAATTCCGATACCAGGATCGTTGATGTAGAACGAAAACAAAACCGGCCTAAAACGATCCCGCGGCAGACACCTGTTATTACAGGCATTAAATCACTGGTTTGAACATGAATTATATCTCGTGAAGTGTGACTAGGGAGTCAGTTTCGTATCCATCAAAAATAGTTACCTTGTATTCCATGAGCTTCTACTTTGACCATTAGCCATTTGTGGGGAACTTTGTCGTAGGCTTTTTGAGAGTCGGGGTACACAATGTCTACGGCTGATGTATAATCGTATATGGAGTTGACTTAAAAAAATTAAGGTTTATGAGACAGCTACGTTTTTTCCATGAATCCGTGCAGTGCGTCAGCAATCAAGTTTTGTGCTTAGAGGTGGCTTGTTGTACGTAAGCAATTGAGAACCTGAACTTACATCTGTTGGCTCGTCAGCTGAAAGGGGAACGACGGAGAAGCATTGATTTTAGTCCCAACCCGCTCCCCTATACTAATAAACATTTTATATATATACCTCTATATAGTATTATTTGACATGGCTACTTGCTGCACCTTATTTCTACTGCTTCTCCGATAATAAGATTTACTGCTTTCAACATGTTGGGTTTTGCAATTTTTTTCTAATCATGTGAAGCAGTTCTTTTTGCAACTTCTAATACAATCTCAAATGAGACCTACACTACGGTCGGACGCTACTGCTCAAACCAGTAATTTTGAGTCTGTGACTATTGAGACACCGTGTACGCAGTTCGAAGAAATCACAATCCTACACTGTGTGTTGTAAATGTTTTGTCTTGAAATAATGCTTGAGTTTCGATAGCTTCATCAATTCTGCACTCAAGTACCATGACATAAAATGCTTTGTGGTTTCTTTATGCCATCGTTGTCGGGTAAAGAGGTGAAGTCAATAATGAAGTAGTTTCTGAGTATCTGCTCTGTATAACCGTGGATTTAATTCTATGGATAGAATAAGTCATTTTGAAAACAGATGGTCTGCATATGCGACAGTATGGGTCTAGAGAAAAAAAATTAGAGTTTTGCCGTGCCATTAGATGAATCCTGACATGAATCTACTTGAAAATCTATGGCAAAATGGAAATAAAACATATGTGGAAGTGATTTAGTGTGTTAAAACATTTGTGTACACACTTAGTTGCATAGATGCACGTAGGAACAAATTGAATGTTCTAGAAGAAATATTTTTCAGGTTGAGAGGCTGAAACTAGAGGTGGTGAGGACATCTTTATGATTTTTCAGATCTGCGTTCGCACTTTTCAATACAGATGTCATGCATACATCTTATATAATGCATTTATATACTGAAAGGTCATATTTCATTTAATTTTGTAGTTAATTGCATCAATCAACTAAAGTTTGTGCTGTGTTTCATAAATATTTCTTGTAGTGCTTGCATGATCCACAGAATAAAGCTGAAAACTGATATGTGTTTGAGCTAGGGACAAACTGGAAGCCACAAAAGTGAACATGTAATGCTCTTTGAGAGTATGTTGTCAGTTGTCACAGCGTCACTTTAGTTATGGTCCTGCGTTCATACGGTTTGATTCAGGTGGTCTGTATGCACTTATTCTTTTTTCGTTTACTGGTAAGAAACAAGTGATAAGTCGTAATATGAAGTAAATAATTATTTGACTCACTCCGGATAGTATTGATTTAAAAGTCGTATTGTTAGCTTATTTTTACAGTACTAATTACTTATTACCTTGAATGAACTTAATATTTAAACATGTTTGCCATGATAAGCAGTGGTGAACTGTTTTTTTCTCAACAAGTACACACATACTTTTCTGAGTGCAATATCATTCAGTGAATGTGTACTAGTTATTTGTGTGACTCACTGAAGTGCCTAGTTTCTTTACTTACAATGATATTATTATTAAACTATTAATACTGCATGGCTGATCAGACTGTTTAAATAAATATTTACAATTTTACCGATATAATGGCTCCTCAAACAAGCGCAGTATGGAAGTATTTTAAAAACGTTTCTAACGACGTGGCCAAATGTAACACACGTAACGCAATCCATTTCCGTAAAGGTAGAGGGACAACAACTTTGCGTAATCACATGAAATCTATGCACCCTAAGGAGTTCATGGAGTTGAACGTAACATAAGAAAGTTCTATGAATAAAAATGCACAATTACAGGTGTCCTCAACTAGATCTGTGAAAATATATACTCTTCAGTTTAAGAAAAAATATTGTTAATCATCACTAACTTGATTGAATCACCAAAAATTTCTTTCACCACAGACGTATGGCCTAACAACACATAGGGAGTGTCTCTTTCATCTCTGACGTGTCATGCAGTTAATGAATAATTTCGGAGACAGCATTTTGTGTTGTGTGCAGAACCTCTGACGGAGCACCATACTGGCGCGACGTAGGTGCAACGTTTCTGAAAATTCTGGAAAAATATAAAATTATTCCTGAAAAAGCTCACTGTGTGATGCAAAATGCAGGTGCTAATATCAAAAAATTTCTGTTTCTGTCAGAACTGAATGATCTTGGTTGTTTCGTACATCAACTGCAACTGGTAGTCAGAGCTAGAGTTACTACACAGAAAAGTGTAAGCGATTTCCTCTTTAAATGCTGAGCCATTTCAACACACTTCTACCATTCAGCAACTGCCATAGAACAAAACCAAACAAACAATCTTTATTTCCAATCGAGTACACAGTACATAGACATTAGTACATTGGTTTTTCAAATTCTTAAGGTTAACATTCTAAGAGTAAGGGTGATGGTGAGCTCCATGCGACGATCCCGGGAGGTTGATAGGCGTCTTCATGGGCGGGGAGTTGAGTGCTTAGCGGGTTGAGTGCACGGCGCGGCGTACAAGAAACAGCTCGTGTCCATGGCCGGGTTCGAACCCGCGGTCTTTCTACATGAAGCAGAGACCCGATACAGAACACAGGCCGCAGACCACTCGACCACGGTGGCTGCTTTCTTTTTCCCGACACACGAACAACGGCAACCTGCCACCAGCCCCAGTGCTCCACGGCGCTAAACGTGTTTCAAGCAGTAACACCACTTATTGACGGTAAAGTGCGCCTTTTCAAAAATTGGAGCAGTGCCATTCACCATCACTTACAACAATACTGGATGGGATCGCACGACGCAATGACCGTCCTCACGGCAAACACGAAAGGCCGATATTGGGAGCTGATCCAAGGCATCACAAGTCAGCTATCAGGCGACCCTGTAACTGCACTCACACTCATGTGGGACGCTTTACACAACAATTGTAAAAAAGGGTCAGATTTAGAAAGCGCTATATATCAAGACGTCGTTGAAATTCCGCAAATCAAGCGTAAATACGATAAGGTACAGTTGCAGGAACTCCAGAGCATCGCACGTACCGGGATCAACACCAATGCATGCACCTCAGAGCTCATATATGTCCACTGTCTTAGAGGGACGAATACACTTCTCAACGATCTGCCCGTTCCTCTCTCAAGATTGTGGAAATATCGGAGACGTTGTGCTTGTCCAATGTTGCAACACCATGCACAATCTCTGGGCCTCGAACGAAGTTGCTACATCTACTAGCAGAGACGCTCTCTCACGCTCTGTGTTCATCGACCTCGCACTCAGCGACAAATCCGGGTGCAGGGCGACGGTAGAGATGGCCGTCCGAAACATAATACCGATCTTGGAAGCACCTGGTACTTCCACCTAGACTTCAACACCTCTTGTTTTCGGTTTCTTGGGTTGCATTTTTTCGGTCTTCGTCCGAGATGGGGAGTGTCCTGGCAGGTCAGGATATAAAATAAATATAAATAAAGTAGAACTTGAATTACAGAAAAAAGGGACAGAGGGATAGTCGCTGACTGGCAATATCGAGACGCTTTAGCCACACGGGCCGCCAGGCGTCGCTTGGTCTTTCCCGCCAACTCCCAAAGGAACACGTATTCAGTATCGTTCTCAAAAACAGTGTTAAGTCCACACCAAATCAAAAATGTAAAATATTGTGTAAAGTGTAAAACGTGATCGTGAGTATACTTAACTCTATAAGCCCGTCGATATCAGCATTATTCTAATTGTGTATTATCATAACTGTAAAAATGCAGTCATAGCCTATGCAGACAGGAGGCCAACTGTGATATCCATAGGACATTGAAGAATGCTCAAGGTGCTAGAGTCATTTAATATAATATTCTGTCGCCAGTCATAGCTGTAGAATTTGCGTAATACTGACAAGTGTCAGTATATGTATTTCATGTGAGCCAAGAATTTATCTCATCAGTGTTTGTGATAAATTAAATGTGTCTATTCCTTCCTGCTCAATCACCAGCGTTCTAGTACAAGTATAACTGCAGAATCTATGTGGGATACTGACAAGTATCAGTATATGTATTTCATGTGAGTTAAGAAGTTATCTCATCCAAGTTTGTGATAAATAAAATGTGTTTAGTCCTTCAGGCTTAATCACATAATCACATTTCTAGTAAAAGCATAGCTGTAGAACCTATGTGTGATACTGACACGTATCAGTATATATGTATTTCATGTAAGCCAAGAAGTTATCTCATCAGTGTGTTTATGATGAATTAAATGTCCATTCTTTCCTGCTCAATAGAGTCCTGGTCATACAATATGATACCAAAAAGCATTCTACATGCATAGTCAATTCATTCATTTAGCTGGTCACAGGAAATGTAACATTCAGTGTAGAATGTAGAAAAGCGATTTCTGGACTACAGCAGTATTACTATGTGTTCAATGTAGTTGTAAAACAAACAATCTTTATTTCCAATCAAGTACACAGTACATAGACATTTAGTACATCGGTTTTTCAAATTCTAAAGGTCAACATTCTTAGAGTAAGGATGATGGTGAGCTCCATGCGACGATCCTGGGATGTGTCCATGGGCGGGGAATTGAGGTCTTACCGATAAGTGCGAGCTCACGGCGTGAAACAAGAAACAGTTCGTATTTATGGCCGGGTTTCGAACCCGCAGAGGTTTTTCTGCACAAGCAGAGACCCGATACAGAACACGGGCCGCAGACCACTCGACTACGGTGGCTGTAAAAGGTTCTCACACCCCTCAACATTAGGAAGAAAAGTTCCTTAGACAATTTTGTGTTCTTTATTGAGTGTGCTTTAAGTGTATGATTTTTCTACATTGGGTTGAAAAGTTTCCTTAGACAATTTTGTTGTTGAGTGTGATCTAAGTGTGTGATTTTTTTGTTCATAACAAACAATGCCTGTTGCTAAATACAGTTAGCCTTTTCTTTTTCATTTGTGATGCTGAATTTGCAGCGGTTATATGTTTCTAAGCAATACTCGTGCTTTGATGTGTCAACCATGGTAGTTTGCTATATTTTTGGGTAATAAGTTTGCAGTATAATTCCCTCTTGTGCAAAGGCTCTAAAGCATTTTCTAACTGTGATGTACATGATATTTCTGTCTAACACTGAGGTTGATGTACCTCAAGTTATTTATACCTGCACCTTCAGTTATCTATATGCTTTCCTTTCTAAAGGAATTATATTTATGCTAATACTGTTGCAAAAGGAAATTATATTTTTGTATACATGTGGCAGCAACTTATTTGAGCTGCAACTGTGAGATAAAAATGCCACTACCCTAGTTCAGTGTAGCTTCCAGTGTTTTCAGTCAGCCTCAATGGCCAGTATTATGTTTGAGCTACATTCTAGTGTATGCACATTGAAAAGATAATCATGTGTGCCATTTCAGATGCCAGTACTATGTCAAAGTATTTAATTTTAAGTTAAATAATTAGTTCTGTAAACTTAATTTGTGATTTGTTCTCAGATCACGGCTTTCAATAAATCAAACTTCCAACGACCTCATCATTTATCCTACGGGACACGCTGAAGTGAAAAAGTGAAGAAGAAAGCTGATGTGAACACACGCTGAAGTGAAGAAAGACCCAAGAACGGCTAAATGTGCGGCAACTTAGGGCCGTTCACAACGTTCCGAAACGCTGGAATAGCATCTTCCATGTGTTAGGGAGAACATTCGAAATGAAAGAGCCTGTTTGTTGTACGCTGCCTGTAATAACAAAGCAAAGCCACTTGTAATTGACTCTGCATTTGACTCTGCATTTGTTGACTCTGCATTTGTTGACTCTGCATTTGTTCCCTCAACGTACACGTTTTTGTGTACGTGAAAGATCTGCTGTCACTCGTTAGCATGATTGTCCTAACTGAATTTCCTATGAATCAAATTAGCATTTTTCATACCCATTCCCAAGGCATCAAGATTGCCCTACTTGGCTACTAGCAAATCATGCTCCTTCCATAGTCAAATGTACTTTCAAGTCCTCCCTCTCAAATTCCCTAGCTCTTTATACAACCCTCGTTCTACATTTCGATTAAAGATTAAACTTCTCCCTCGTGCAGCTTCCCTTTTTCACCTAACTCCCTTCGACCAATAATATAAAGTCAATCTTTAGTATAGTCCTTCACTTTAGATAACCACTATAACCTGCTATGCTTAATATACGATGATTTATTTTTGCATCTTTTTAAATAAAATAAACCATTGACAGAGCAGCCCTCATTGATGACTTTTGTATTATTTTTTTCTCCGGAGCGTCCTGAGTCCCCCTCGAAGAGGTACCATAAATTTGCTCATTTTGAAGTGCAGTGATTAGCCATGTAACCGATACTACACTTGTTCTGTTTGCAAGTGATCCTAGGTTTCATCGTCTTGGTGTTAAAATTCCCCGGCCCTCTTTTCAATATTACCGTATAACGTCTGAAAAGTCCCTGTTTATCCCACAAAAAATATTCTCATGACACGTTCAAATGTGCTAAAAATTAATTTCACGTAGTTTATTTCTGGTACTCTCGATAAGATTGGTACAAAATTGATCGTTTTGTAATTTGATGCAGTATTTACTCACCGGCATGATTGCTGTATGTTGCTATTGATCGGAAAATTTCATTGTAGCAATGTATGTATCAAGAATCAGCTGCGATCATTGAAAAACAATCACGTACAATTCAAGAACTCAGCCATCAACTTGAACTCAACCGACAGTTAGAACTCAGCCGTCATCTCGAATTCAACCGTCAAATCGACCTGCTGTCAAGGTGCTCGGCAAAAATTGAGGCAAATCAAAAACAACATTACGAACACGAGCTAAGGCTTCAGTCTCCAGAGACTCAACAGCATCTACCTACTAATAACCAGCCCCAGCATATTCAAATAATTGGTAAACGTTCAAACTTCTATCTGAAAACCGACAACCGTTTTAACGCATTGAAAGACGAAATGGAAAATAATATCAACTCTACAAAGGAACAGACAACGCAAATATTGAATGAACATAATCCACAACAAATTCAATATTATACCCAACCTGCTGGAATCTTCGAACCTATTCGTAAATCAAACAAAATTACTAACATAAACCAGCAAAATTCTGATGGAAATAAACGTACAACTAATGAAAAAACTAAAAACAAGAAAAAACGTCAGGTATTCCTCATTGGAGACAGCATCATACATGGACAGAAAATTGCATTTAAGCGGGGGTTGGACGAGCATAAAATTCTCTGCCGCCCCAAAATACGAGTTCCCGAAGCAGTCCATCTAGTAGAAGATCTACGATGCAGAAAGAAGGACATAGTTATGGTTCTTTCCGGAACACGAGAGTTAAAACATGAGACCCAAAATAAAATCTTCCTACAATTTGAAGCGTTAATCTACAAAGTGAAAAACAAATCCAAGAACGCTATAATCACTAGCATTCTTCTGTGAAGAAAGGATGTGAATCTAAATCCCAAAATTCTACTAACTAATGAAAAGGTTAAAGAAATATGTGCGGGAAAAGGTGTCATGTACCAAGACCTGATGTCCAATTACAGTGGACAGAATGATCTTTTCAATAAAGATGGCATCCATCTGAATAAAGTCGGGGAAGCTAAGCTGGGGAGCTTACTGACCATCGCCACGCTTGAACTAACCGCCATATTTGAACACAAAATTGGCGATGTACAAAATTCTACAGGCATATTGAAAATATATCCAGAGCATCAACAAGGCAAAGAAAAAAAATTCGGACAACTGTAATTCGACCAACATAAAACTAAATGATCCTCGAAGATACAGGAGAGCAGTGAAGAGTTTATCTATATCACGTTCTTGTCCGTGCAAACTATGTTCCCATAACGTACCCTACCCCGCTATCCAACATGGAAAAGGAAAGAACAGCACATCCAACACGAACGAGCTAAAAAACGAACAGCTCTCCCGAGAAATCGGTATCACTTAACCTCACCTCTGCAGCAGACATCTCTAGCTTTGGATGAAACACTTGCAAAGCTACAAAGCTATTGGCAGCCTGACCACATCCATTGGGATAACCTGAATAAAACTGCATTATCACAGTACGATTATAGATTAGGACAACTGAAGATACTGGTTGGCAACGTACAAAGCCTTCTACCAAAAATGTCGGAACTTGAAGCCATTGCGTCAACGTTGTCACACAACATCATCGTTGTCAATGAAACATAGCTAAATCTCAATGGAAGACAACTCCCAGCGGAATTCTCAAAAAAAAGGTACGTTTTGCACAACGTCGACAAACCGTCACACAGCAACAGAAGTGGTGGTTCCCTTATCTACGTCAAAGAAAAGCTGCGACCACAAATCAAAACCAAGTGAGCAACAGAAAAATCGGGAATACTAAATCTCAACATCCAACCGCATCCAGGACAAACCAACAAAATTGTGCTCGTGTATAGGAACCCAACCTGCACGGCAATTGAGGATGACGAATTCTACGATTGCCTAGATAATATTCTTAGTACTCCTCACGAAACACTAATTATGGGAATCTTCAACTTGCTCCACGTAAAATGGACTACGTGCCAAAGTCAAGCACCCGGTCAAAACTTATTGATCTGATGAATAAAAATTCCTTGAAACAACATGTCAACGAACCAACTAGAGGAAGCAACATTCTTGGCCTCGTCATGACGACTACTGACCTCAGTATAAACGGCCTAGAAGTTACGGACAAGATCGGTGACCACCAGATGATAGGCTTCTCTCTTGAAGTACAAGACCCTAACACAAGGACTCAACATAAACGAGTCCTCGACTACAAACAGGCAAACTTCGAACTAATGAAAGAAGAGCTTGGCAGCTATAACTGCTAAGTACTCATGAACAACAAAAACGCCGAGGAGTGCTACATGATACTTAAAGATAAGATTGCAACCGCTACAGAGCACCGTATCCGATGAAAGCGAATCAAGCCAACCAATAACCCTCCTTTGTTCTCACAAGAGATTAAACGCCTCATCAATGCAATACAACACACGTACAGAAGACTCAAACGATACCAAACAGAAACCCATCGTCAAAAACATAACCACGCCTGCAGGGCTGTTAAGCAAACGATAAAGTCTACAAAACGAAAAAAGAAATAACAGTTGCAGTACAAGCTAAAACTAACCGGAAAAGTTTCTACATATATGTGAACAACAGACGACTCCAAAAAGACACTATTGGTCCACTGATTGATTCTGAGGGCTCAACACAAACGAACAACAAAAGCAAAGACAGATTCCTTAATACATACTTTACTTCTGTATTCACTCACGAAGAATTAACTGAAATCCCACAACCTCATGTTTCAAACACCCAGGAAATCCTGTCAGATTGCGTATTTACAGTAGAAGAGGTAGAGGAACAGCTCAGCATTTAAACCCATAAAGTCAGCCGGACCCGATGGCCTTGGTCCCCGGACACTCAAAGAAACAGCGAAAGTAATGAATGAACCTTTAACAAACATCTTCAATCGATCTCTTGAAACTGGGATAGTTCCGGATGATTGGAAGCGCGCAAATGTCACTCCTATTTTCAAAAAGGGGAACAAACAAATCCCTAACAAACATCACCAGCTTGGTCGACTGGTGAGCGAATCTGCTTTCGAGTGGGAAGACCCAGGTTCGAATCCCGCTGCCGACATGGTTGACGCGGCTAGAAATACGGCATGGGACTTGGGTAAACAACCGAATAATTATCGAAGTAATTATCCGACCCAAGAATGGGCCAGAAGGTTCGTTCCTATAGCCTCATTCTATTATAATAACTATCGTCCAATCAGTCTAACATCTGTCATCAGCAAAACAATAGAAAGACTACTTAAAGTCCGTATAACAAAGCACCTTAATGACCAAAATCTTATTAATGACATCCAGCACGGTTTCAGAGGAAAACGTAGCTGCCTCACAAATTTCCTTGACTTCTTTGGAGAAGTTAATTGCATATACAACCGTACAAAAGCTTTAGACCTTGTATATCTAGACTTTCAAAAAGCCTTCGACAAAGTCCCCCACGAAAGACTCATGGCTAAAGTGGAGGCGCATGGAATACGAGGCAACTACTCCCGATGGATATGAAACTGGCTCACTGGTTCAGCGCTTGTAACATCATGAGTTCCTCAAGGGAGCGTTTTAGGCCCGCTCCTCTTCATCATCTACATCAACGATCTTGATGTCGGAATCATCACTAAAATCAACAAATTCGTCGATGACACGAAAGTCTGTCACAGAGCATTCACCGAAACGGACAGACCAATTGAAGGGTGGAAAGCACTAGTGGACTACTTGCATTTTTTCCCGTGGAAAATATTTAGTAGACTACCGGATCGTAATCGCCTCTGTCAGCGCTGTGTTAGCGACAGCACAGGACAGCCAAAGTAGACTACTCGACTTAGTCTCCTTTAGATTTACTGCCGAACGCGTATTTTTGCCCTGCATTGCGAGTACAGCTCTACCTAGGCGTCTTTTAAAGCTGCTCTGCGATTGGTTGCGCGAGAGGGCTAGGTCCCGCCCCTCCTCCTTCTGGTATAATTATTTTAGTCCAAATAAATTAATTATTTTGCACCTCCACCAATAGTTTGGTATACTTTAAATATCACTGTGTACTTAAAATACTAAATATAAAAATGCTAGCACTTGTTTTAATTTTAAAACGCAGTTTTAAAAAATACGCTCGTTCATACGAGTATATGCAAGAAAAGTTTTTCTCAGCAGAAAATGTGAGGGTTTCAATGTCGTACTGAATTAAATAGAGTTTGTTGCTTCTGTGTAATGAAGCAAAAATTTTTTATAGACAAGGTAATTCTATTGTTTATTTAATTTTGTCTTGTACCTTTAAGTACTGTCTTACCGTCGTAAATTTCAGTGATAGTATTTTTAAACCAGAAAAACTTCCTAGATAGTAACTATAGCAATGTTAACACTGGGATCTCAGCGAAAGGAAAACAAATACTGAATCTATTGGTTTCCAAAAATGTTGATATATAAAGAATTTAATACAACCCGATTAAATTTTAAAATTCCTGAACATAAAGGTATTTTTTGAATACATCTATCATGATAAGTAATACAATGATCAAGAAAAACTTTAAAACGTATACTCTGACGTTATTTTAAGGTTCTGGGTTTAAAACAACTCGAAAAGTCTGGTGACAGAGAGAACACCAATGAGTCGTTAAAAATAAAGGTATTGGAGGTTGCATCTTGCATGATTATTAACATTTGAGGTTCGACAAAAAACAA
>VCRD01007262.1:9651-22369 GCA_006783055.1 Trinorchestia longiramus
AGGAGCACTTTGATCTGGAGATCGAGGCGACCACGGTATAACGAGAAATTATTCTGTTTTGGAAAATTGCTTTTAACATTTGCATCGTTTCTTTCGCTGTGTGCGCTGTAGCTCTATCTTGTTGGAAAAAGGTAATCTCTGTGTTATTATCTCCAATTTTAGGTATCAAATATTCTTAAATCATCTGTCTATATAGGTTTCCATTAACACAAATTGCATCACTATTAGCATCTTCAAAAAAATATGGTCCAATGATCCTCAAAGACGTGATGCCACACCATACTGTTACTTTAGCTAAGTGAAGTAGACGTTCATGAATTTCTTTTGGATTTTCTGAAGTCCAGAATCTGCAATTTTGCTTATTAAGAAAACCATTGAGGTAAAAATGTGCCTCATTAGTCATTATTAACCCATTAGGCCCCACTGTCCTAATCTTAGGATAGGCTATAAAGGCTAAATTAGCCTAACGCCGAAGTTATTTCTCCACCGAACGAAACATTGCGTAAATTTCCCCTTATATATACACCTTTTTTATGCCCAACGTTAGAACGAACCATTTAGAATATAGGGCTAATGTGAATGATTTCATATAGACTTGACCTTCTATACATAGTATGATGGGCGCTAATGGGTTAAATTCTTTACAAAGTTTTCATTTTCTGCAAGCTGCAGAAACCTATTCGCAAAATCTAATCGCTTTTGGTAGCCCGTAGGATAACGTTCTTGAGTTAATTGAATTTTATGTGGATGAGACTTTAAATCTTTTACCAAAATACGTTGCAGACAAGTACGTGACATTCTCAGTTGAATTTAACGTCTCCTAGTTGACGTTTTGGGCTGATCAGCAACACTCTTTACAACAAGTTGAATTGAAGCACCAGTTCGTATGGTCCGTGGCCTGCCACAGCGTTGTCTGTCTGCTGTTGTCCCAGTTTCTCTCAATTTCAATACCAGTTTTTTATGCACTTCTTTGAAAGACTTCTTTCAATATTATCAATATTCATGTAATTCCTCTGAACTGCAGTAACCGAACTATTACATCGGAAGTAAAGTTCCACTATTTTTGCTCGTTGTTCCATTGCGTAGCGATTCATTTTGGGGGGGTGGATTTTATGAATTTTTTGGGCAATATGCCGTGATTGTCGGTAGACTTGATACGATAGTAAAAAACTTTGAAATCTCCTCATTCATTCTGAATTAATCAAATCTCTTTACCATTTGTAGTTTTATAGCTCTAATAGTTTTAAAACATTACCTTACTTATGGGCTACCCTGTATAAGTAGACATACAACGAGACATGCTACTCAAGACTGCTAACGTCGTATCACAACACTACACCCAACGCTACCTCACCAGACTGATACAACAAAAATGCAAACAAGACACTCGCTAATCATTTTGTTTATGTCCTTCAAAAATTCCAAAAAAGATTCAAAATAAGAATGGTAAGTTTAAAATGTTATGGGATGTAAAAAAGTTTCAAATTTGAGATATCTGGTACCAATAAAATCACATATTTAATCGGTTTTAAATGTACTTGCGTTACAAATCACACACGTGAAAATATAAGCTTCATAATTACATAGTGGAAAATCATTTAGTATTCCATAAATTGCGCTTAAAATTTTTTCTACTTACAACAGAGCTACGAAGTACAAGGCACATTCCTAAAACAAAAAGGCTATTACTACAAATATTGGTTTCGTGTTCATTCTGCTTTTATATTTTAGATTTGAGTTCTAAAAATACTGAAGATGAAGCCATATCTTACTGGAATTTAGTTCGGGGAGAATTCTCTAAAAGATGTTTTCGAGTGCGTACATTTGAGTCTTCTCGGTTAACATCGTGAAATTGAAAGAAAACTTATAAATCTATGTTCTAAATTCATAAATGCCAAGTTAGTGCATGTGTACCAATTATGAGATATCACTTCTATCGCTGAATAGGACGAAGCAATGCGTTGATCCTAATATACAGGGTGCGCACACAAGTTCCTTTTTTAAAAAGGAATTTCCTTTAAAGACAGGAAGTTGAAAGTACAAAATATAAAATAATGAAAAAATTCATGAAAATTCACCAATTATGTTGATGGCATGCTCCTTCGTGCGCATGCCATCAACCGAAATTTTATCTACGATTAGTTATGACGCTAAATCTTTTTATTATTTTTGACGTGAAGAATGAGGGACGAATACGAATAATCAGTCACACTAATTTTTGTTCAACTGATCTTCATTTGGACACCATTTTAAAAGGAGTGAAGAGCTGTAGCTTCAGCGCAATAAACTACAAGTAGCGGTTTCGTCATACTGCGCCCAAGGAAAATCAGGGAAAGAATCAACTCTTATCAATACTACGTCAATAATTTTCGAGCCCATATGTATTCTTCAATCATTGGGATTTCTGGAGAACATTGCTGCTGTTTCTCCAGCAAGTTTCATTCCTACCGAAGTCAAATTCAAAATCCTGTTTGCGTCATGCAACATTTATATTCTGACTCTTTGCTGTGCAGACTCCGTATTCTCAAAGCATGTACAATCTATGTAAATTCTTGGGCACAGCTAAACCCTTGTACAACTTTATTTCTCCTACTCGACAAAACCCTAGTCTTTTAAGCTATATTCCTTATGCATTCGATTTTTAAGGCACTTATGTTTCTTCCAACGTTAATTTTTGTCTCCAAGTCTGAGAAATACACTGAACAGTGAAAATATTACATTATATTATCGCACTTTTTTACCCTCTGTACACGAGTATTCTATGTAGTATTTTAAGTTTCAAATATCAGATGACCTATAGTTGCTTCATGATTCACTTCCTGCTTAGTCCCACTATTTGCAGGGTCACATAACCCTCCATTTGAAAACTTACACTACGTTTATCAACTCTGTGTTCGGGCGTATGTTTATTCCCTTCATAATCCCATTTCAGGAATGCCTGATCATTTCTTTATACTCGCACTGACTCTAAAGTTAAATTTATCCTTTATTTTACTTTTTAATTTTACACATCAAGAAAATTTACAATAAACGCTAGCAAAAAGCGTAATTAAGAATATAATGCGATGCAACGTACAAAACAAACATTTTGTAGATCATTCCACCAGTATTAAACGAATATGTTTTGGTATTTTCTGATGATCGTTCACAAACGCATGTCATCATTTTGTCAGACAACGTCATGAACAAAGAATCAAAATACATCAATGGCGAAATCGTCCTCAAAATTGAGTTCTGCAAAATTCATTGATGCGATTGATGGGATTGTTGAACTGTTAGGAACATTGAAGACCGAATTCTCGCACGTAAGGTACAAGAGTGGGAGAACAGAATAATTCTTCTGTCTACTGATGGTTATTCAAGGCGCCGTTAACAACTGTCACAGCCATTGCAAATTGAATTAATTTTGCGAGCTGCAAATCATAGAGGAAGGTACTGTTAGTAGATAAAACGTTAACTGCAGCCGGTACAGGGTGCAGCAACATAACTTCCTTTTTTCAAAGCAAAGCGCTTTGAAAAAAGGAAGTCATGTTGCCGCTCTCTGTACATGACATTCAAATTACAATCAGGCGCAAGACAAACAACAACACAAGAACGTAGACTGGGTGAAGCTTGTTTTATACCGTCTGAATGTGGCCTGGGTTAGCATGCTAAAGGCATGTGGTATTGCGAATTCAAAGGGTGGGCTTGAATGTCCCTAATTGTAATCTATATTTCATCATGAGATCCACATCATATAATCGATCTTTAGCGTCACGTTTTTCCCTTGCAGACAATGTTTTTAATTTGCAAAATTGTTTTTAACGCTTAGGGGTGCAAGAAATAGTTTTGAACGAATCTAAATATAAGACGTGTTACTCCAGACTTTGATCCTTTACGACTGCTCTGTGACACTACAGCTGCTGCGCAAGGTATTCCCACTCGACGTTATCAATCTACTAGTAGACCCACGCGTGAAAAAAATCACGTGTTTTTACTGAATTTTCGTTTAATTTGCCAGTGGACGTGGGCTTTGCGAAGGAGTTTCCACATTGAAGGATGTGCCTTTGGTATCCACAATACAATGCTTACAATACATGTATACCTTGCCGAATTTTCTCCTATCTAAATCCTTAACCCATTAAGTCCCAGGCTACCTGAATTTTTGAGCATTGCTTTGTAACTTCGTATCTATTCCATATACTATGATAAGAGCCGTGCCCGTCCGTCCGTCTGTCCGTGTGTCACACTCTTCTAATCGATAGCTTTGATAGCAACAAGGATAAAGCTTAAGAAATACAAGAAATTATTCTATTGCATTATTTTTCTGTGGCAATTCAATTCCCTTTTACTTGCATTATGGTATCCAGAATACACAATTGGTTTATTTTTACAAATAAAAAATTTTTTTGGACCTTTTTCTGTTGAAATGCATCATGATGCTTTGATATTTTTAATTGACAATGCGAAAAGAAATGTTTTAAATTAGTTTGACCAGTAACCTGGCTACCACTTAGTATAAGGCCAAAGATTTTGGAAATTGAGTTATTGTTTTCGGAATTGGGATTTTCTTGAAAATAGTTTTAAAAAGGTACCTTACTTGTGAGCAACCCTGTATAATAGACGCTCTTACGGATTTAGATAAGAGGAAATGTCGTAGGGTATACATGTATTGTAAGCATTGTATTGTGGATACCAAAGGCACATCCATCAATGGGGAAACTCTTTCGCAAAGCCCGCGTTCACTGGCAAATTAAAATGAAAAAATAGTAGTCCTTGGCTGTCCTATAAATATGACACTGGGTACATGTGGTATATTTTCGAAATCAAGAGGCTGTATATTCATAAGAATTTTACGTTCTATGGTAAGGAGCAAAGCAGCTAACACAAAGAGTTACAATACATACACTTTTACCAATAAGTTAGTGGCTTACTGTTACAAAACCTATTTTGACACCGCCTTTGCTTATTCAGCTTAGCAATTATGTGACCTTTCAGGTCAAACCTGACATCATTTATCGACCTGGTTGATGTGTCCAAGCTTGTTTTCGCTGATGTTTTTGTTGTTGCAGATCTTTTCAGGTATGCAGTGAAGCAATGTTTTTATTTAACCGTTTCCATCATGAATTAAGTTGTATATAGTCCACGCATTTAATACAGCCATGACAAGAAACCGAGCGAATAATGGTCAGTATCACTTTTTACCTCTAATAGATGAGGCATATTTTGACACAAGCAAGTCATATTTGTCAACGCTCCCATGCAAATGTTGTAGGTAGTCAGTACGTGAGGTTGGGTGACAATCCCTCTAGCTTTATTCCTGTTTTTTTTAGCGAAGCTCATTGGTAATTGGTTCTGTTGTATCATAGTTGGTTCCAATTGTGACACATTTATTATCCAGCCACCTGACAATGAAAATCTCATTGTGGTATTTAATCTCTAATCATAAGATCCTCGTGCTTTTTTCATCTGTTTTGATTCGTTTAGAGGACATTTTTTCAGTTTGTTTTCTCTCATAGTTCCGGTTGCTTCATATCCTTTATTCTTGAGGTGAATTAGCAGATCAAGACTCGGGAATCAATTTTCAAAAAAACACAATGTGACCGAGGGTCTGCTAGAACCTCCAGCATTTGAAGCACAACTCTGCTTCCAAGTGAAAGATTGTCATGAGGCCCTTCCAGATGACTATTATCACAGTACAGATGAAAGTCGTAATAGTATCCTGATACACCGCACAAAGCCCAAAACTTATAGCCAAATTTTACAGGCTTTCCTTTTATGAACTGTTTGTCTGCTATGCCCAAAGTATTATAATCATTTCGTTCACAGAGGGATTTTTTTCAAAAAATCCAAATTTTTTGAAGGATTTCTGCATCATTTGTATGAGGACACGAATTTTGTATGGCCTGTAAGATTTATTACCTTCCCATTTTTCGTTATTACAAAAATGAATAATACTCTTTAGTTGTTGGAAACGGTTCCGCGTCGTGATGTCTTTGATTAAAGGACTGGCCCAAATCTTCGCCATTTGACCAGTAATTCCTCGTGGCTGGTAACTTCCAATAGCTGGAAAACATTATGACACCAAAAAATGTTTTCAGTTCATCCACAGAAAGGAAATCAAAGCGGTTCTTACTCGATGCAGAATATCGGATACTCTCTTTCACGATGTGATCGTATGTTTCTGGAGTAATGATCGTATGTGATCGTATGTTTCTGGAGTAATGATCGTATGTGATCGTATGTTTTCAGAGGACTGCAATATCACAAAAAACGTATATTTCCAATAAAGTTGGTACATAAGAAATGTAACAGCATTGGTTTATAAAGATGCCTTATCGTAAAATCCTTAAGTGGTAGATATTCTATGCGTAGTAGATGATACAACAGCGGTACCTACGGGAATACGTAAACATTCACATCACGCAATGAGCTTTAAATATACATGGTGAATCAAATGAAACTTCACTTTTTCAATGATGACTTAAGAGGTCGTCATTGGTGATACATGTAAATTCTGACGTGGTAGGCATTATACGCATTTTAGGTGATAAGCGAAATATTTTCTTTGGGTGCAGCTTAGAATTGACCTCATACATTACAGACCGAAATCGGGAAATTATGAGAGTGAAAACTTAAAACATGAAGTTGGAATTGTTATTAAATTGAAACTGTAATTTTTAATTACTAGTTGACTGTATGGTATGGCTTGCTGATGATCGATATAATTTAATCATTATCACAGTTATCTGTAAATATCGTGTTTAATATGAACGGACGTTACATATCAGAGAAAAAGAGTAAAATAAATGAAATCAAATAAAACAGAGTGAATGTGTCAAATTATCAATGTCGATAGTTAGATGTTGATATAGACAAGAAAAGCTGTAGTAGACTAAAGTTCCGTGGTTTCACAGTCACTTATTGTAACAAAGCAATTATTAACATTGACGTATGATTTTTTTGATTATGCCTTCGATAAGTAAGAAAATAACATAAAAAGATTAAAATATGTATATATATCTAAAACCCTTAGAAGAAGAATAATCTGAAGAGCAAGCATAAATTCATTTAAAATTTATTTAGCTTTAGGCAAAATACAATTTGTTTCCTATTCAAAAAAAATATTGTTTTTTATTGTACGTTATTAAAACTGAACATTTTCAACATGGAACGCTTATCAGGTAAAAAAAGCACCAATTAATAAGCCTGAAATATAACAGAAAAAAAGAAAAAGTAAAAAACACCCCGGTTTTTGATAAAATTAAATTAGTCGATTTGACTCTGAGCTGCGGAATTATAGCACGAGTTTGACATTGACGTTTGTTTCGTTTGAATATTGGTAACTCTATTTCAGTTTATACTTAAGTTGTGTGACATAAACGCATGGTAGACACTTATATGTAGCATGTTTCGTTACGAAGTTAATTTTGTTTAATCATGCTTAGGACCTGTTTTCTCTATTCGTTTGCTACTTTGATATGCGAAAATGATGTGTCACGTTTTTTTTTAAATTTTTAATTGATTGGTGTTTCTTCATATGCGTGGGCAGTTTATTCCAAAGCAATGCACCTGAAATTGAAAGAACCCTTTGTCCAGGATCGGACGAACGGGAACTGATATTAACATCGTGTCGTCGGTTATGTTTCACATCCATGTTAGTGGGTAGAGGGAATTTAACAACGTTGGCAGAACTTTGAGGGCGATATAGAGAGGATAAGACCTTGTGTATGAGTAGTCTTTGTTCTATCGGGGTCCAGTTAAGCTTTTTCATGAGAGGTGTTGCATGATCGTTTTTTCTGAAGTTTCCTTTGCATACTACTTTAGTAGCAAAATTCATACATTTCTGGCGCTCTTTTTGAAGACCTTTAGGTATATCTCCCCAGACCAAGTCACAGTAGTCAAAGCGGGATAACACTAAAGATTGCATGGCTAATAATCTAGTTTTTTCGTCAAGCATTTTCTTTATGCGGTGAAGGAACATCACTGTACCGTTGATTTTTTTGCATGCTTTCTCCAAGTGGGATGTGAAAGACATGTTTTGATCAAACCAGACGCCCAAATTTTTTATTTTTCTTCTGGTTCAATAATGTCATTTCCTAACGTTAAAGTTGAATTCGGGAGCATTTTTATTGTGTTCTTCGAATCAAAAATGATGCACCGTGTCTTGCTTGCCTTAAGCTTGAGACCAATTTGATTGTACCATGATTTTACGTGTTTTAAAAGTATTTCAGCAGTAGTTTTTGTGTGAGATAGTTTGGCCGGCGTGTTTGTCATTGGAATTTGTGCATCATCTGCGTACATAGAAATTCTCGTGTTTGAGGGCATGGATGGAAAATCATTGATGAAAATAGAGAACAGAAGTGGGCCGAGAATGGAACCTTGTGGAACGCCGAAATCGTTTTGTTCGGGTGATGAAATTGTGTTTTCTAGTCGGATTGCGTGAGAGCGGTTTGCTAGATAGCTCTGAAACCACTGTGTGTCGAGTCCTAAGTTAGAGATTTTCTGCAGAAGCCATGTATGCTCAACACTGTTGAAAGCATTGGAGAGATCACGCAAAAGCAAGAGAATGACTTTCTTTTTGTCAATGTCACTGTATATTTTCTCGGTGATATTAAGCAGCGCGTCTTGAGTGCTGTTATGTTTTCTGTAAGCATACTGGTTTTGATAAAGTAAGTTAGATTTGTCCAAATGTGTTGAGAGTTGGTTTGATATTACTTTTTCTAGTATTTTGAATAAGACTGTTAAAAGGCTGATTGGCCTGTAATTTGATGTAGTATTGATGTCACCTGCTTTATGCAACAGTTTGATTATAGAATGTTTCCACTGATAGTAGCGCGCCAAGTCAGGAGTAAGTTTTACACAGTTAGGCCCAGCGTCATATTTACAGGGCAGCAATGGTTCAACGTACATTACGAGAATAATCGGGCATATGTAACTGCATAACTTTTGTATTCAGAGGTGTAAACCAATTTATAACCAATAGTAATTTGATATGAGAGTGGCAATACATGCATGCAGTTTGATACTATGTATAGGTACTAGTTCATACGTTACCAAACAGTTAACATTTTATACATATTCACAAGAATTTTTAAGTTGTTTTCAACAACTCCAGGGAAAAAGTTGATGAATATAATAACATTTTAATCTTTTCTAAGAGAATTTATGCATTTAGAAGTGTCAACATGTATTATCTTATACTTTTTAAAGATAATTTTTTTAGTGTCCTATTTATAGGCGTGTGGGACTCATGGGTAAAGAGCGTGACAGAGAGACGGACCAACCAACCAAGCAATCAACAAACTATATTATTATATAGTGGAATCCTGATGTCTAATGACATGAATTTTCCGGGCAACTTTGATCTCTGTGAACAACGGTTGTGTTGTCCCCTGAAAAATGATGACAATGCCGACCCTCAAGCGACGAGATTTCAATTTTAAGTTTGAAAACATGAAGCCAATCATGACAGTATAGGAACTTGGAAATCACTGTTACTTTATCTCTACAGGAATTAATTTGCGGTCTTGCCAAGAAGTGTCATTGAGGACGGAACCACAAGCTTGAAGGTTAGCTTTACATAATACCAGACTGACGATAAAAAGAGTTGATAAGCTGGTGTGAAATGATTTTCAACAGATGGTGCTTTCTTCAACTGTAGTTGAGCCGGGACTTCATTCACAGTAGGGCTGATGATTTTGTCCACAATCTCGGCGGGCAAATTGCTCAACAAGCGTGTTATTATCTTCGTGACGGTGTTCGGTGTGTAGCATAGCTGAAAAATAGAGTAATCCATAGAACACAACAAAAAACTAAACGCACATTTCCAATAAAGTTGGTACATAAGAAATGTAACAGCATTGGTTTTTATTTCTCGAGAGGTAAGCTAAATAACAGCGTGCGCGGTGTAGTATTCGTTTTATTTTTGAAAAGCTGAGCTTAGAAATGAACTACGAAACATCATACACTCAAGATGCATGAAAGATAATATACGTTCACATGTTGCTATATCCATTCTCTTTCTGACTTCCATAAAGACTTATTAGGGTCTTTTGATCACTATATACTCCTCATTAAGTCCCTGGAGCTTTGTAACTGGCAATGAGGTGTCAATTTCAGGTGAGAGCAAGTCTTTCATTCACAAAAGTCCTGGTATTATTCACTGAACATGACACCCTAGGTATTATGTTTAATAATCGTAATGCTCCAAGTACTGATTACTAAATCGCTGAAAATTCATTTTTCGAGAGAAAAATTACTTAAAACATGCATTGATTGCTTTTATGTGTCCGAGCATAGATTTTATGGCTTATATACTAAGCTGGAGGAAATCTGTTCCAGTATTTTATCGGATGTTAGAGCATTAATTCTTGTGCTCTCACTGGCGTGAAAAGTAGCTAATAATGAGTTAGATGATTCACATTGCTCAACAGCTTCATATAGCCTTATATCTTTTTTGTTCATCAGAGGTAAAGCCTCACTAATGTGATGGAGGCGGTTAGGTCCATAGCATTCGCTGGTTCATCTAGGGCATAAATAGATAGATTTTGTCTTTCCAGCACCCTGACACATCCAGTGTGCAGAGGGCCTAGGCCATTGCCCATTAAAGCAGCATCCAAGATTTTGGAACAAAAACGTATTTTCCATTCAATTCTGTATTCCCATGAGGTTTTTGCAACCCCTACGGATTTACCTGCGGCTCCTAGTGCTCCTCTCTACTCATATGTACATCTATTCTTGATCTACGCCTAACACGTCTTGCTTCCAGATCTGACGCATTAGCTTCTGCTGAAACAGGGTCGAATATTCAATAGCCAATGCGTTTTCTCTATTCGGTTGGGCTAGTCTGTGTCTCCTAGTGCTTCTCTCTACCCATACATCTGTTTATACCGCAATATACTTTCAATACGCCCAGTTTCAGACCCGAACGTAGTTACTTGCTAACTACAGTTGATGCTGTTCATTCACTCCCTCCGTATATTGAAATTCTTTGTGCATCCTAAAACCTTCTCTATTCTAGCCTGGTAGTATGACTCCATGCTTTTAACTGAGTCAGAACGTTTTTAGTGGTAAGTTTTTCGACTAATATGTCCCTACGATGACACGGCTATGTGCGGACAGACAACAAAAATCGACTGGACCAGAGGTAGTACCTGAGGAGAGACTCCAGCGACGGCGTCGATCATGTCGTCAGTTACTTCGTCCATCTTATCTAGGGGCCGAGCAAAGAGGTAGCACAAATCTCTGAGACTTTTGACTCTAGCATCGCGATATTGAAGTCCAATAGCTTTCTTGGCTTCTTCAGGAGCTTTGTCCCAAAAGCCATGGTAAACGTCAATAACGCTATTCATCACGTCGTTGATGTTTTCCCTTGTTCTGAAAAGTAGAAGAAGACACTCCAACTAATTTTGTGCTTGGTGGATCCAACAATAATCCTTTACCCTCACTAACATGGCTCGTAAATCATGTAAATATATTTAAGCAATAACATATATACTATGATAAGCATTGAGGATGAAATGAACATTGAAAACTATTGTCCGATTGATAAAACCCAAGGAATACACACTTCGAAACTAAATCAGCTAACATTAATAAAGATTTCGCTGAGAAATAAGGGTTTCTAAATTAGCGTTCAATGAACCGAAGCGAACTCCTTTGTATAGCAGGTACAGGGTGCAACAAAATAACTTCCTTTTTTCAAAGCGCTTCGCCTTGGAAAAGATTGAGTTATATTGTTGCACCCTGTATATAAGAGTGCTTATGATTTCCTTTAAGTACACGTACTTGCTTATTTGTAAAACATATTAGCTATTTAAGCTTTACAGCATAATAATATATGGAAAAGAAATTAAAATCCTCTATAATATTGAGTTGCATACCAAAAATTTCCCTGAAACTTCCCAGTAGCATTTTTACTTTTTCTTACGCTGTAGTGCTATAGAACTTCACCTTGTTCACAGCCTCATTTATGAAAAGGTTCGTATTTGTACAGTAATAATGATAATTACATTGTATAATAATACACAGTTTGTTGCTTGCTTGCTTGGTCCGTCTCTCTGTGACGCTCTTAAGGATTTAGATAAGAGGAAATTCGGTAGGGTATACATGTATTGTAAGCATTGTATTGTGGATACCAAAGGCCCATTTTTTATTGTGGAAACTCCTTCGGAAAGCCTGCGTCCGCTGGCAAATCTAACAAAAAAATTCAGTAAAAACCACATGAATTTTTTCACGGGTGGATCTACTAGTACAATAAATAAAGGACGCGAATAAGCAATGGTCACCAATAAAAAATATTTATAACTCACTGGTAGAAGGAAGGTTGGATGGTGTGAACAGTGATGTCCCATGGTTTTACCTCGGCACGCAGGCCATCACTGAACGCGATCAGAGCGCGTTTGCTCATACTGTAGGCGGTCGCGAACGTAAGCGTGAACCGGCCTGCAAAAAAATTGAAACGTCATGCTAGTTTTGTGTACTGGCATTCACTGGTGCAGAAGTTTCATAGTTTAAACTTGCCTGGATACAGGATAGATTTGCCCTGTGGTCGATACGAGAAAAAATAAATACAGTCTAATAGCGGACTAATAGGAATGAATAAACACAGTCCCCCCTCGTAATAGCGGACTAATAGGAATGAATAAACACAGTCCCCCCTCGTAATAGCGGACTAATAGGAATGAATAAACACAGTCCCTCCTCGTAATAACGAACTAATAGGAATGAATAAACA
>VCRD01007263.1:0-22359 GCA_006783055.1 Trinorchestia longiramus
GTTTTGATTGTTTAAATTATGTTCTAAGATTATGATGGTAAAATATTAGGTGTTTCCATTATTTTGTCCACCACCTGTATATGTGTACTAGATTCTCAATCTCCAAGATTAGAATATCAGAATTAAAGATGTACTATTAATGATAATTTATTTCAAGTATAAATGGAAACCATTTTATCCAGAGGCACTGATAATAGGTCAAATGAATGGAGTAAAACATGCTCTCAGGTAGATTTAAATTAAATATGTACCTGTGTAACTTTGAATATCACACTGGCAGTTGGAGGATGATTTGGTAAGTATTTTAAGATATTGAGGGACATTAGCAAGTATGTAGGTATTACTGTGAATTAAAAGATAAGATTCACTGAAGTAGTGTCTCTCATTAACTTTCTTATGCAAGTTGATTACATTTTTCCTTACGTTCCTGTATGCACCAAACTTGGCAAATACTCATAAGGTGTTGAAGAAAATTCATATTATGTGAATTTTCTGCTTCCCTGTTAAAAAAAATGTAAAATTGAGGAAAAAATCCTTTTGAGTGATTCCAAAAATAATTATAAATTTTTTGTTTAAAACAATGAAACAAAAATTGATTTCACTTATAGATTTAGCAGCAAATGATTTACTTTTCGAATAAGATTCTTAATTTATCTTTGTTGTATCTATGTAGATTAAGCCACCAAAATGAAGCTCCATCTTGGTAACTTTTACATTGCTCTTTCAATGTAAGCTTAGTGAAATAAAGAAACAATGTTATACTTTTAATGACAAAATTATTTTCAGGCTGATTAAAATGTTGTGTAAATTACCATTTATCATTACTAAATAATTTGTATGTAATTTTGAACAAAACATTTAGAATGAGACTAAAGGGAATGATTATCTCGGTGCACATATGTTCCCATCTGGCATTAATGGGTTAAGCCAAATAAAAGTGGAGAAGTATGAACATTGAATTTGGGAAGTCGGAACATTGAAATCATGATAAAGAATATCAGTTTTGTTAGAGCCTTTCAAAGTGTCTTTTTCTCCACAGATTTGCAGTAAATTTATATTCTTACATAGAATTATAAGACCGTCATGCCCTAGAAATTATATTGAATTCAATTGTGCTTCAAATTGTACCATTTACTGTCTTCATCAGACTTTAACAGCATAAAAAGAGGAGCAAATTCATTTTGTGTCATACATTTGTCATTATCTACATATTGAAAATATTTTAAGCACCGGCGTCCATAGCAAATGCTAGCACTGAGACCTGTACAAATACCAGTTAGTATGTATTTACCTCAACTGTTTGTTGGAGAAGCCTGCTTTGTCCATCAATAATGGAAGATAAAGGTAATGATTCAGAGACCCCCCCGTCTTATAGCAAGGTTAGGCATTAGTGGTGAGTCTGACTTTTTTCTTGGTAACTTTCCAGATTTGGAAGAGTAATTTAAAGAAAACACTGCAATTGTTTCATAATTGATTCTGTTTGATGCTGAGTGATCCCAGTTAAGAAATAGGGTATGTTAACCCTGGAGCACTGAACATGGGTGTTGACATCACTAACCTCATCCAAACTATACCCATGTTTAGTGCTCCAGGGTTAGAGGAGAATACATGCGAGATGTTGGACTACCGACTGAAAAGAGTAACATGAAGAGTGAGCTCATGAATTACAAGCATTATAATTAATCTGGAATAAATTAATTTCAAAAGACACAGAAGACCACAAGTGCAAGTAATTGAACTGAAAATACAGATAATACAGGATGTATTATCTGTATTTCCCAAAATAAAGTTAACCCAATTTCAAATAATTAAAATTCAAAAACTATTAAAGGTATGAAAATTTAGAAAGTTGCATGTTATTTGTCAACTATTTCTCTATCTGTGATGAAAATTTCATGAGAAAATTTGAAAGCATATTTTTGCAGCATTATTTTTAATGAGACACTGAAAACATGTTTGTGCACAATATCTAAAATACACATTTTACAGTTAGACTTCTCCTTCCAAGGATTCTTTATGTTGTGTTATGGATATGGCTTTGTATGAAATTTCCCATAAATACAGTATCGTCAAGTTTTAATGTCACTAATTATCCTAAACAAAGGTCGATCAGGCTGCAAGAGGACTGAACGAGCACCAGAAAATGTCGAAATTGTTCACCAAGCACTGTTAGCAAATCCAGATATTTCTTCAAGAAAGAATGGATTGGGCAAAAGTAAAAGCACATTCAACAGAATTGTAAAGTTAGAATTGAAATAGCATTTTTACAAAATTCATGTGAGACATGAACTACTACATACTGATCTTCCTCAGTGGCTAAATTTTGCTCAGTGGTTTCTGCAAAAAAATGATCGATTCATTGAAGACATTGTGATTGGAGATGAGGCTGCGCTTCATCTAAATAGCAAAGTTAATAGCCATAATGTTCGCAGATATGCACCCAAAAACAATCCTCCTGACTCTAACTATGATGTTGAAATTTCTAGAGAAAAAGTTTCAATTTGGATGGGGCTTTGTGGAAACAGATGTCTTCTCGGTCCTTTTTTTACAACAAAAATTTAAATGGATTGGGATACCTTGGCCTAATAAATAATATGATAGTTCCAAGACTCCAAGAAACCCATGGAAATAGAATTAATAGAACGTGATGGATCCAGTACGGTGCTTCTACTCACAGTCTTTCCCTATTGCTGTAAGGGAAAGACTGAATGAGCTATACGTAAATCGTATAATCTCCTTAAATCAGCGTATTGAGTGGCCACCCAGATCCCCTGATTTGACTCCCTGTGATTTTTTCCTATGGGCACACTTCAAAAGTAAAGTTTATTATTCCCCACCAAGAGACATCGACGATCTGAAGCAAAGAATTGAACAGGAAGTGAATCTGCTTCGACAAGATAATGCTCTGATAAGAAGAGTTATGAATGCAATGAGAAAGAGAATGTAACTGTGTACTGAAAGAAATGGAGGGCACATCCATGGGAACAAATTTTTAAGCCTTTTTTGTTTGAAATTACGTTTGCCTCTCATTAATAATAAATTGTTAAAAGTTGTTTGAAATATTATTTAGCACCTTTAAATTTGTATTTTAGATATTGTGCACAAACTTGTTTTCATTCTCTTATTAAAAATAATGCTGCAAAAATATGCTTTCAAATTTTCTCATGAAATTTTCATCCCAGATAGAGAAATGGTTGACAAACAACATGCAACTTTCCAAATTTTCCTAACTTAAATAGTTTTTGAATTATAATTATAATATTTGAAATTGGGTTAATTTTTTTTGGGACACCCTGTATAATTCCAGTTTGTTGCTTGCTTGTTTGCTTCATCTCTGTCATGCTCTTAAGGATTCAGATAAGAGAAAATTTGTCTATTGAATAACGAGAAATTTCATCGCTAAATTACGAAAGCAAATATAGATTCTGGAATAGTTTCTGGACTCGAAAGTCCAAATACTGTATTCGAGTTTTTCATCCTGTTGTACAGCTATTTAGCATATTTTTCCAGCCGAATTCCTTCATAGTAGTTAAAACTTGGCAAGGAGTAGAGACCCTTGGTTGGGTGACTGCAGGTAGTCACAAGACGGAACCCAGTGCTGGGAGATTACAAAGTTTGGTTCCCTTGCAAGATGGAGGAAACATTCTTTTAAAAGGTAGGATAGATACAGTCTTCTTCTACCTAATGACTCCATGTTTGTTAATAGCTTTCTTCTCTTAAGCAGCCATGTTATCAGTCGATAATGTATTCATGAAAAATATTCAGATTTTGATAGTACCTTGGGTAAAATTGAAAAATGTATTTTATTTCATAGGTCTTTAATTTCATCACTTATTAACCAAGGAATTTCAATGGGTGCTATCTGGGCCATGTTATCGTTAGATAAGATGTAGATTGGAAGTTCTGTATATATTAATGAGAACTATTCATTTAAAACAACAATTTGTTGTGAATCTTAAATACGTTTATCTGTATATTAATTTCAAATTAGTCCATTCTAAATTGTGGAATTTACAGAGGAACTGCCTGGTTCAAAATATTACCTGAATCTGAAGGTGTACATAAATTACTGTAACATGGTAAATATTACTTTCTTCATTTCATAATTATTATTTCTGCTTTAAAGTAAAATTTTAAAAATTATAGCTTGCTGGTATTAATATTTATGACTTTTAATTATATATTTAAAATTCTTATTTTCTTATTCCAACCATTTATAACATGTTATATTTCAAACCTATCTTGAAGAACGTAACTACATTTTTTAAAAGGGGTGGGTTTTCATCCCCCAAAAGGTTTACCCCCTATAACTCAAAAACTATAAGTTGTGGAACCATAAAATTAGCACCAGACTTGTTTCGGCTATATGATAGCCCCCATACACCAATTTTCATCAAAATCTGAGGGGTAGTGGTTAAAGACCTGTGGTGATCTGTCGTGGAATGACCCAGCAATTAAATTAAACTAAAACATTTATTGGGTTGAGGGGTGTATTCCAAATCAAGCAGGTGTATTCAACAAATGTTCATGCTATAAACTATCAACCTTTAGGTAAATTTTCACATGTTAACTGTAAAAAAAGAAGCCCTTTTCTCCTTACCCATGTAGGTAAGCTCAATTGTCAGCTCAATTTTTATAAATAGGTAAAGTTCCTTATCGTAGCACTGCATACCGTGTCTCAGTCTTCATTATTTACCTAAATATTTATTTTGTCTGGTGGAATTAGAGATTAATTTTTATATTTATTTTCATTCAGAAATGAATTACTAAAATTATGTGAGTCTGGGTAGATTTCCTGGCATATTATGAAAAAAGACATGTAAAAAATTTTGTTCAAGGCCTCATTTTCATCTTTTTTTCAAAATTTGGCAAGGCCATTACTTGTGAACTATAAAAGCTAGGCCAAAAAATTTGCAGAATCCGAGGCTTTGGTAAAAAGTACCTGGTCAGTAAATCTTCATGGAAATCCAAGATAGTGTGGTGTTAAATCTCTTTTTTTTTCCTTTAGCTTTGGCCATTTATATTGGAATGCCCGAATAATGGTTAAACTTGGCTAAAATTTTCCATCAAATTTCATGTTGATCAGAACATCAGGATATTGTGATATGGTTTTAACTGTATTGATGGTCAATTATAACTTGGTGCATTTTCATGAAAGAATTAATGTTAACTTGCAATATGTGTCGATCTACCCGGTACTAAGGGTAGCATGAAAATTTCTGTATCAAAATTGTATTACTGAAAAGTGATAGAAAAAGGGTGCTATGGGTAGGTTTAGGGTTAAGGTTAACGTGTTATTACTCACAGTTAAGGTTAACATCTTATTGCTTGGAATTCTGGATAAAAACTTTTAGAAATTCTCATATACCATGAAATTATACTCTATATTTTATATGAAAACGTAACTTTGAATTGTCTCATGAAATTATTTCAGCTAACTCAATACACTAAGTTCATTTGCTCTAATATCTCATACACAAAATTTAGCTTCAACTCTGCAGTACATCGATAAATACATTTATACATGTAAATTCGTTTGTACAACTTGTAGTTTTTCTAATCTTGAATAATAATAATGAATAGAAATTGAATAATCTTCTATTCATCTTGACAAGAAGTGTTAAAACTGTGGTGCTCTAATTTGCACCTCATGTCCTGCTGTATTGTTTAATTGGTAAAGGGATGTCATATAAGAATATACACACATGGTTAGGCATCAACATTTACAGAATGCAATTGTTAAGTGTGTAGATTGGATCAATGAATTCAACGGCTCATAGAAAAACAATTCATTTGAAAACGATTAGTAATAAATCATACATATAATTTATTTGATGTGGCCTCCCTTGACTTTCACTATAACATTCAATCAGGAGGGAACTTGACTGTATGTGTGCCTCACAGTTTCTTTGTCAATGTGATCAATCAATGAATATTTGTTTTTCAGATAGGCAATGGTGCTTTAATTTATGCAGCATATTTTTTTATGTATTTTTGTTTTGGTTTAATGAAGGCTATGTGTATTTGGTCCTAAAATCCCTTGAGATGCTTCTTACACAACTATAAGTTGCATTTGTTGTGTGAGCCTGTGAACTATCTTGAGTAAACAGATTTATTTCCAATGGCTTTTTCAAGCGAAAGATCATTTTTCCCTCAAAAAGGTTCAAGTAAACAAATAAAGACAAGAGGCATCTTGGATCCATCCAAGGCAACAGATACTCATGCAATCACTTCAGCCAACTTTTGGCTAGATACATTCTAGTGCCAGCAGAATGGCTTCTGGGAGAATTTACATCAGAGCAGTTATTTTGTTGTCTAAAAATGGCTTTAACAGTGATAGCTTTGCCTGATGACAGAAATATTCTAAATGGCTTGGACATTTATTTTAACTTTCTTGCTTTGTTGAGTTTTATTGATTTGAGAGTTCTGATATCATTTCTTGTTAAAGTATGTTAAGTGGGATAATTTTCAGGTCTTCTTCAACAATCCTCATCACTTCTGGGGGATTTTTGAATTAAATCTGTAAAATGTGTTTTTAACCATCCAGATCCTTTTATAGATATGCTTACTGGTAGTTGTTAATTTCTATTTGAACTGTTGCATGGTATTGTGAATAATTTTGGTTTTCAACGTTCAATGGCTTGGCAACTGCTGTTGAAGATAAATCTGCTTGTTTAAGTACAACAAATTGATTAAGACATCGTGTTTGTCAACTAAACAGAGAAATGTTTGAGATGTGTTAATATACATGGACAAATGACTGCTGCCATGCACAATTGCAGTGTTCATAAATATTTGAATTTCAACAAAAATTTTCTATGGTTCATTGAACTCAACAATCTTAATGTCCCACTTCCCACTCTGTGTATATATTAATGAATACATACATTCATATTTGAATATGTTTATACTGTACTTGCAATTCATTCCTATATCACAAGAAAGTTCATCTCGAAGATTTAGGTGTGTAGAATCTATGTATTCTACACTCCATACAGTCCTCCTATAGTCTAATATGCGAACTGCATGAAGTGGGTGGAAATGGCTGCACAAGAGGAAAAGCTTCCTGGGAGTAGTAGACCTTGTATCAGTAATAGCTGTTGATTGGTTTCCAGTGTTAAATTGAAACTATAATTAGTGATTTAGCCATTATTTTTAAATTTTACTTCCACAACCTTTGTTGTAAAAGCAGTGAATTTGAGTTTTTGTGAAGTATTGCTTATTGGATAAACGTTATAGGTTACTAGACAGCTCCCGTGTAAATTCCTCGATTTAGATTTGATGCATTTGAAATTATTAAAAAGGTGAATGTATTGAAGATTTACTACGAATTATTGTGTTTTAAGTGAATACTTTACAGTTTACATTAATATATACAGAACTTCCATTCTGTATCTTAAGTACCGATAGCATGGCCTGGATAGTACTTGTAAAAATTCCTTGATTTAAAAGTGACAAAGTTAATGAAATGAACTCATTTCCAATTGCGTATACAGTACATGTACATTGGGTTTTAAATTCCAAATGCTAACATCTTATGAATAGTGACTGTGCTTATCGGTAAGGTCTTCAGTGAAGTAGTGGTGCTTCAAGCGAGATCCCCGTCCTTTGCACTGCAATTTGAAATAGAGGTTCTTAGGAGCGTGGCTGAAATGTGGCTTACGCCAAGCTTCCAGTGTAACAGCTGCTGAATGTTCTTTCTAGCTGTCAATGGTCAGGCACATATAGACCGTGACAGCTCCTGGGAACGAACCCATGGCCTTCTGCAAAGCAGGCGGGTACTCTCACCAGTCGGCCACGCTGGGAGTAAGGATCTATGAAATCAATATTTTTTCAGTTTTACCCGTGGTACTATCAGAATCTGAATATTTTTAAAAAATATATACAGAACTTCCATTCTGTATCTTATCTACCGAAAACATGGCCGTGTAAGAGAAGAAAACTAATAAAGGAAAAAATTATAGTGATGAGGCGACTTTGGTATCCACAATACAATGCTTATATTATACTACGTGCATACCCGTTCTGATTTCAGTTCAATAATTTTTCTTCAATAATAGATAAGAAGTAATAGGACGAACACACAGAGATAGAGAGAGAGAGATGGAGATGCATGGTCTATTATATGTGTAGATGTAGATTAGTAGGAGAAATAGTAGAAATAGATATCTGAATCAGGAAAGATGTGCAATTGTAGAAAATTGGGCTTTACTCCTATTTACATCGAGTAAAATTTTGCGCAATTATAGAAATGGGAATAATGCAGCATGGGAGTGAATGTGCAAAATGAGACCTGTAGAAAAATGAATATATACCTAATATTTGGCTTGTATATTACTGTAAGTTAAAGGATGAGGGATGAGTCAGGTTTCAGTAAATGATGGGAAAAGATATTTTTCGGTGTTGTCAGCATAGAAAGAGGTTTTGCAGTGCTGGAGTCTTGGCATGAGTGCCAATTGAAGTTTGATGAGAGTGCAATTGTTTTGTCCGCTTTTTATGATGCAAAGGCTGAGGAAATGTAAATAGAGAAAGATGATTTAACCTTAAGCAGTCACATTTGTTTCTCATATTCAAAAAATTATTTATTTTTAACTATTCCTACTCAGGGGGCGTGAGAAATCATAGCATCATGAAAAAGTATTCAAGTTAAAAAACAACGTAAAAGGAAACTTTTTTGTCCGCTTAGTCTTGAGAGACCAATGAAGAGCGACCATATGGTACACTTGGCCTAATGTACAATCAAATAGTAATATAAAATATTCCCACTCAAAATGTTACAAAATAATGAATAAGTTGTTTCTACACATATTATATTACGCAGAGCCTAACAAAAAATTATGTATTATCTTTAGCACGACTAGAAAATTAAGAAGGTACGAACTGTTCCACCTACTGGGTCTCAATCTTGTGGAAAAGAATGTTTTGGTACTGATGCCACTGGGCTATCCTGTGGAGGGCAAAATGTAACCAGTGACCAATTAATAATTGTGAAAAATGTATGATTTGCTATTCAATTTGCGTTACTCTACAGTTTCCGAAAAAAATAAATACATTAGTATACATTATCAAAGACAATAAATATTTTCAAAATATTAAAAAAATGAAAATTTTTGAACAATTACACTTCATATCTTTTTTACCTATCAAGTAAAAAAGTAATTCAATGGAACAATTATTTCACTTAGTAAGGCTTCATTTACAAACTCGATAAATTATATAAATTTTCACATCATATGAGCATGTCACAAATCCAACTGTACTGTACGGTCACCTTTGGAAATGAACTAAGATATGTTTCCCAAATCATTACATCATATCAACTATTCAAATCCTCTCAATAGATGGAGTAACCAATAAAAAATTTTACTTGCATAATTGCTTAAGTAAACTTTTTGTAATGTTTCTGTTTGCTCAAGTATGTGAAATTCAACATCAGACTGAAACTGTGATCTAATTTTAGATTACTGCGTGTGGTAAGCACATTCTACATGCCAAGATATATCCTAATGTGGGTGAAGGTATCTTTTATTTTTATGAATGACTTTATTCTCTATTTTTGTGTGTAAACTTAGGCTGCGTATTCTTTCAGAAGCCTTACTCCTATTCAGTTAGCACGTTACTTTACTTTGATAAATTTCATGAACGAATATTTAGCCATACTTCAATTCATGTTGATGTATATTTGTCATATTTCAGGTGAAGTTGGTACTGGATCATGCCTCACTCTCTTCTATTTCTACTATTATTATGAAGTAGTGAATATATTGCCAAAATTTTCAATTAGTTCAGTGCTAAAATTTTGTGTGGTAAAGAATGGAGAAAGGAAAACCAAGTTTCCTGTGTGAAACCAAGATTTCTTTAGAGTTAACGCAATTGAATGCTCTGTTGAAAGTGAGTGCGGACTTAAAGCAAGACAAGCACAGTTATGATGTACCTAGCAGTCCTTTGAGCGGAAATTGTATATTATCAAGTGTGGCTCATAACTGTAACTCTGTGCCGGTGTCATCAACCGACGCTGGCAGTAGCAGTGTCATCTCTGACGCCGGGAAAAATTCAGAGGTCAAGAGTTTGAATTCTTTGGGTTCAAGATGATCGTCAGTTGAAAAATTCACTTTCGGCGAAGCCCATGAAGCATCACGAGCAAGAACTTCTGTGAACTCAAATGAGCATGCTCTGCTCACAAGAGATCAATCTAATATGGCAGTATCAGTTGATTCAGTGAAAATTGCTACTGCAACAGATTCCTGCGGTGAAAAAGACGAGTCATCTGTGAAGGCAGAGTTAGGTGGAGCCAGTGTACGGAAAAACAATCTGCCAAAGTATCAGTGCTCTTCCACAAAAAACCTTGATGCTGTGGTGCGTGATGGAAAATGTGGCTACCAGTACATGGATATGTCCTCTCAATGCAGCCGTGAAGCCCAATGTGATGAATATGCTGCTTCTCTTACTGATGTGCATTTCTCTGGAGAATCAAACGAGTGCTATAATAACGCAGTAGACACTGGAGAACCAGCTTTTCAAGACTCGTCTCATGATTCTTCAGTTGCTTCTTCCATATCAGGAGGTGAAGTTGATGAACCTTCTATTTTAAATTCTGATCGTGGTATCTTTTGTAGCACCGAATTACCTTCATCCAAGGCAAGTTTCAGAATTCCTTATAATTTTCTTGACCCAGCAAATATTCCAGCTTTCAATTTGGATTCTTACCGTGAAGAGCCCATGTCAAGTATTCATGTTTCACGAGACAGTAGCGAGTGTGATAAAAACCGTAATGGAGTGCAGTTTGCAGGTAAAAATATTACAATCATAAGAAAAGGAAATTGTCCAGAGCTGTGCAAATGTACTAACACAAATCATGACTCTTCCTTACTCCAACATGTGCACAATAATAAATGTGCGAACAAATTTTGTCATTGTGATACATGTTTGCCCAGTGTTCAGTTTACTAGTGATCACTTCAGAGTAAATAGAATCTTGGATGTGCGTCACGCAAACGCAAAGAGCTCTTCAAGTCACACTGTGAACTTTTCGAAAGGTGTACATGGTTCTCATATTTGTATGGGGATAAAATCACCCATCAAGTATGAGGGTGAACCTAATGATAATTCCAATTCACCAAAAAGTTTTCTTTCATCACTACAGAATTTTGAATCTAATGGGTTTTGTGATCGCCATTGTCAACGACTACTATCTGAACGTACTATTTCTAGTGCTGATGGCTCCACCATATTGAATCCTGTTAGATCATCCGTATCTGGAATGGGTGATCTGTTTCATCAGAAGAATGGCCACTGCTTTGGGCACGATGTTGTATCACACAAGTTGCAAGACACAAATATCTGCCATCATTCGGATGTGAGGCTCAATAATATGACTTCATTAGGCAAATCCTCTGATTGTCAGTGCTATGAGCATCACCATGGATGTATTTCAAGGTTTTGTAATTTCAATAGTAATGTAGAACATGATAACGTTCTGTGCTGTAAGGTTTCTTCAAATGGCGAGACTTTTCCGAAGGTTGGTAGATCAACACATGTCTCACAATTCTTTTCAGGCACGTGCAGTGATGGCCCTCATTCGACGAGGTGTACTGCGTGCCACAACTGCGATTCAAAAAGAAAGGAGCTATGCTGCCAGTCTAGGAATCATTTCTCTGATGATGTGTGTCATAATTTTTGTAGTCCTCGTGATGTGAAGTTTAGCATGCCCAGAAATGAATTGAGCGATGCTGTTGCTGAAAGCTCAAGGCAGATAACTGTTCCCACAGTTTCGTGCGATAAGTTTTCTTCTAATTCGTCTATAATGAATCCTGTTAAAGAACCCGTTCGGTCATCTTCTTCAGTTGTAAATTTGCAGTCAAATCATTCATTGAAGAAGAAAGTAATTCAAAAATTGAACCGACACAAATTCAGGAGTCCTTTCAAGGAATTTACAAGTTCTACATACCAAAGAAAAACGCGTTCTGCATCATTTTGGATGACTTGTGTGTCTTTTGCTAGTAAAGCAGGAATATCTCGTCCTCTCCTAACAACATCACGATCGTCTTGGGATGATAACCGCATCAGTAGAGATTGTGAAATCCCTTCCGTAACACGTGATATTTTTCTTCAAGGAATTGGCAAATCAAATATGCTGTCTAGCCAAGACTCGTTTTCGAATTTGAAAACTGAGAAGTGTTTTCAAGAGAACGGTTCAGTATCATCGTTGCCTGAACAGTTTCCCGCACCTGAATTACAGAGAAAATTATTAGACCAAGATGCACTTGTTATCAATAAAAATTCTCATTTTATTGGTTTCAAGGGTCATGCTTGTAGTAGCGATGAAAGCTCTTGTTCTTCTAAGAAGCCAAATGACAAATTACAGCTAACAAGGGAGTGCAGTTCAATGCTAGAGTTGAAAATGTTGTTAGAGAAATCACTTCAGCTGGAGTCACCGAGTCCCTCGTTGGAGCCTCAAAAGTCTGAACAAGAAAATGAAAAAGACTTAAATGAGGAAAGTAATGTGCCTGTACAAGCAGTACACACCCAAGTGGATTACATTCATTGTCTTGTACCTGATCTTTTAGCAATTACTGGCTGCAGTTTCTATTGGGGGAAAATGGACAGATACGAGGCAGAAAATTTACTTAACAATCGACCAGAAGGAACATTTCTTCTTCGCGATTCTGCCCAAACAGATTACTTATTTTCTGTGTCTTTTCGTCGATACGGAAAGTCTCTACACGCTCGAGTTGAGCAAGGAAATCATAAGTTCAGCTTTGATTCTCACGATCCAGATGTGTTTGCCTCAACTACAGTGTCTGGTTTGATACAGCATTACAAAGACCCCTCCTGTTGCATGTTTTTCGAACCCATGCTTACAATACCGTTGTGCCGTTCCTTTCCCTTTCCTCTGCAGCACCTATGTCGTGCTACAATATGTTCTTCTACAACCTATGATGGAATAAATAAACTTAAACTGCCTAAAGTTCTTCGTAACTATCTGAAAGAGTATCATTACAAGCAATTAGTGAGGATCCGGCGCTTCGACCAGTAATTCGTGGCGCATTTTAAAATTTAGTATAAAATATTTATTCAAGTTATAAATAGTATTAGAATGAAGAAGAAATATGTGAAATAAAATCTACATATACATTAACAAACTTTATCAAATTTTTAGTCAATTTAAAAACGTTGCTTTATTTGGACGTGTTGAAGAATAGTATTTAATTGCTCTAAATTTGTGAAAGTAGCAGGTATGAGAGTTTGTTCAAAAGTGCTATTCCTATTTTCACTCTTCCCAACCATTTTTACTGTACATACATGCTGCAACGTGTGACGTCTAGGGAAAAATTTGCCTTAATCACTCACGATTCACCTCTTGGAACTTTAACTCTGTGTAAGTTCCAAGAGTCGCTCAAGGTTGAAAGTACGCGAGCTCCTATCTCATTGACAGCGGCGTATTGTCACCTACACATACGGCTGACTCTTAACTGCAGTATGTTGTTTCTAAGAAGAGATTTAATTTGTTTTAAGCAAGTTTAAAAAATTTGCCCATCTGATTTAGGACAAAAAGATGGTTGGCTATGTAAAGTATACACGCGTTTGAAACATGTACTTGTAGCAAAGTGAATTTCCATGTCAACCTCTGGTGATCGGTAGATTATAGTGCTGGTGTATACTACAGTCAATAAGTTATGGATGCAGCGTTCCATGCAACACTTCTTTCAAGTATCTACGGTGTGTTCAGTTTCTAAGCTGTACTCAAGTCCAACGATTTTTCTAGTTGAGTGAGAATATCCTCCGAATCGTTGAAATTCTCGCTGCTGATGTTGAAATTCAGTCTGTGCATCTGATGCAGTAAATCCTTGCATAATCTAATTTTATTATCCTCGAACCAGAGGAAGCGAGTTCGTCTAATCAGAAATAAATTTTGGCGCTTTGTTTACTCTACTATAACGAACCGTAGTTTAAAAAATATAATGATAATATAGTCGATTGGGTTCAAAAATTGCTGAACTGAACCAATTTCGTAAAATATGTACGGGATTATGCAAGGAACCGATTGGATCTGTTGTCAAATTATTTTCTGCGTTTTTTGGGTGGCTGGTCTGAGGTTCAATATCCCATTGATTCAATGCGATTTTAAAACTTCGAACAAGTCTTTAGTCGTTGTATCGTTCCCGAAACCTTTGTCTAACGGATTTACTCGTGTGCTTAGTAATTTGCACCGTTATTTGCTAAAGTTATTTTGCATGGAGTGGATTATATTACAAACAAAAATGGAGTAACGTCGTACCTTTTCAATCTTTGCTTGATTTTGTCATTCTGTAAGTAGTGTCTATAGGCATCATGTACTAATTGTGAAGCGGTGCATTTTACTGAGTGTAGTATGTATAAATGTACATAGCTTAAATTAATTGAAAAGAAACTACGCTCATTTGGACACTTGATACGATGAACTAGATGCTGCCATCTAGCTCGCTGTGGAGCGGAAGAAAATGAGCTTAATAGTGAATTATGGTTGACTTTACTTCTCAATTTGAGCATTATTATAACTTATTAGTATTATTCGAAATATACACAACAACTTAATGCGTGATCTAGGTTTTGACAGGTTGAAAATTCAAATTGAAGTCCTACTGGATGGCTGTGCAAATAGGTGTTTGAAAAAATTTTGATGTACAGGGTCATCCAGATAAATCTGTACACATGTAGCAATTCTGTTCAGATCGTAATATCTCAAGGAGCGATGACTGAACCATGAAATTTTGCATTTTTTAGAAAAACAAAGAGACTAAACTCTCATTCAATCTGGCCGCCTTCGGGCATGATGGTGGCCTCTACACTTTGGCGGAACTTGGGCACTGCGCAGATCTTTATTTTTTCTAAGAATCTCGCTAGTTCTTTGAGAGCCTTAATACCGTTGTGAAGCCTTGTGCGGTTCAGAGGTCGTTACATATTACGGTCTGTAAAAATCTCGCTTAAGAAGAATCCAATAACCGACCTGTTTTTCCTCAGTGTGGTCAGAATCTTGCACCTTGCCAAACGAACTTTCTTCATCTTGCTTGTTAAAAGATACCGCCTATCATGCTAGTAAGATGTTAAGGTCATATCATTGATGGCTCTGAATCGTTGACCTGCTTACAGCCCTCTCCTTGATGCTTCTCTTGAGGCCGGCCAGATAGCGATGTGTGCGAATTCTATAATTTCTTGACGTATGGGCGACTCCTTGGTTTTCACGACTCGTCAAAACGCACAGGCATTGTGATTAGTTGTGTTGCTTTTGGGAATTTACAGTGAAGTGTGGGGCGTGCTGTGCGCGAGGTAGTTCACATCTAGCTGAACGTTTGACTTCTTTCATGGCTCAATTTTGCACAGACTAAGTTGGAATGCAAATAAAGCTCTACTGTAAATTTTGCCCGGCTGGGTTATGCCATACGTCATCGGCTCTAGATTCCCAATGTACACGAATTTATGATGACCCTGTGTTACCTTGGATGTGCAATTAGTCTCCACATGTAAATCCTTTATACTTCGATGCCTGTGCTCCTCGTGTTACCTGACCGAATTTTAACACGCTTGTGAGTTAAAATAAAAGCTTCGAGTATTGATCGTTCGTCAAGATTATTCGATGCTGAAATAAATCGTGATTAAAAGTAGTTCAGTTTGAAGTAACTGAAAAATTTATTTGCAATTGTTATTATTTTCAAATTATTGCAATTATTTTTAAACATTAGTCATTTTCATATTCCAGAGTTATTTTTTTCGGAAAGTATGACAAATGTTAGGCTCTATGGGATGGAATAATTTACGTAAAAAATTAATTTACGTTTCCGGAAAAGTTGGCTGTGTAAGTAATTTCTTGAAATTGATGGAAATTGTCCCTTAACAATGAGCAGCTAAGATACTGAAACTCCTAAGTAGGTAAGGCTGTAATATGTGGCTTAATTTTGCCACTTATGTGGACTTCGCATATCTCACAGATGATTTGAGGTAACTACGGCAATTGGTTGTACTGGTTCTGAAAATCTTTGATTTTGTTTCGGGTTCTCAGAGCTTTTTATTTTGGGAACAGGGGAGAGGCACTTCAGATGAGTGAGTTGAAGGTGAGGCTTTCTAATTTTTCATTTTCTTGGAAATTGGTCTCTTCTGGTTAAAGGGGAAATTTTCAAACTCCTTGTCTGTTGATTGTATGTGTCCTCGGCATTTTATGGGTAATTTGCATTCCTAATTTGAGCTCTTATGTACTCACTAGAGGATCTTGACACTTGAAAAATTTGTTGCGTGAGTTAGCTTTAAGTTCACATAGGTTTTGATTTCTCCTTTTTTTCACTTACATTGCAGTGGCTGATGTATATGCCTCTCGCTAAAAAATGATCTTTTTGGTTTTCATGTTATTCTTTTTGACATACTTATTAACACGTTTCCTACGATTACCTAACAGGTGCAAATTTTTACTTTGTACGTTTGGTCACTAAAAGGCTGTGTAAAATTTACAGAACATAATCTAAGGGGTCCACCGGTTGGCCCTTCGCAGAAAACGTTAACACGTTCAGTGCGATTACCTAGCCGGTGCAAATCTTAACTTTGTACACACAGTCACTAGAAAGCTTTGAAAAATTATGGAACCTAACCTGAGTGACCCACCGGTGGGTCTTATCGCATTCAACGTGTTAACTGTCGTGTCATCATAAGCAGGCATCGACAACTGGGGCTAAACTTTACTCTCTTGTCCATTTGGAATTGCTTTTACCCCGAATATCTGTAAAAATTTGTGTTTTTCTCGTAAAAATATATTTAAAAATCAAAATTTTAGTTATAATTTCCCCGTCAACGTGGCAATATTTCACCGGTAACTTCGTGTTCCGCTGCAGCCTGTTCTGTTCTCGTCTTCACCACCTGTAATGTTAGGGACAAGGTCTTGGGAAGTCGAAACATTCATTGTAGGACGAGAGCGTCGTGATGTTTAGTTGATGGTGTAAGAATGTACATGTGTACAATATTTTATTATCTATTTTTTGCTCTCTCAAGATATATGTTGAAAAATTCATATGTATCGTGTGCGAAGTGAATGATGTCATGACGATACTTCATTAACGTCTAACCTTGCACAAGTGGCCGCTTTAGAATGTTCAGAATCTTTTCAAAATGGAGCTACAGCTACGTTTCATTCAACACGTTTTGGCTGGACTCAATTGTATAGTTTTCTATTTCTGCAATTGATCTGTCACGTATAAAACTATGCCCAAAATGTAGAATGCCGTCCAGAATTAAGGAAGAAGTAATAAAACTTTTAAATCTATGAAAAATGGGAATCAATTTTTGTATTTGTACTGAATGTAGACATAAAGTACTTGACCTAGTTATCAAATTTTCATGTTGCCTAAATAATACTACCATAGGTATTGAACATTTTATTACTTTTTGAGCTTTCAAAATTTTAAAAATATGTGTATGAAAGTTTACAGTTCATATCAACAGATAAACAAGTGGCAGATATAGACTGTTCATCATCACTGCAACATTTGTAATCATGCCAAAACGAATCAAAGTTGATGCTGGGGGTGAAGCAGAAATTGGAAAATTCCGAAAGGAAATTCAAACAATTGAACAAATTGCTAAGTAGATAAATCGTTTTAGAAGTGTTGTGAGCCGAATTCTGGAACTTTATAGTGAAGCTGGTATCCTAACTAATATAAAGAAGTCGTGTAGACCAAGGAAAACTACAATAGGATAAGACAGGGTTATGCAATGGCAGGAAATAAAAAGACCGTCTTCTAACTGTGGGTAAATTATTTTGTCAAATTAACGGTAGCATGATTGGTTCACAACAAACTGTGTCTAGGGAATTGCATGAAATAGGCGTTTTTGAAAGATCTCGCCTGAAAAAACCACTTAGTCAAAAGAATCAGGCAGCACGATTGACATTTGTAAAGAAATATGTCACTTGGTCGGGAGACTATTGGAACAAAGTATTTTTAAATAATGAATCTAAATTTAATGTATTTGGTAGCCATGGTAAACAGTTTGTAAGAAGAAGAATTGGTGAATGTTTGAAATCAAACCGTATAAAGAAAAAAAAAAGTTTGGTGTGGTCAGCGTGATGGTTTTCTGTATATCAGGCCAGGGTTCATCACCTCTTGTGCATTTAAATAATGGAGTTAATGTCACTGTTAACAAGGATGTGTTAGATCAACATGTTCCAGTTTTGCAGAATCCTGGAATTGATACTCCTGTTTTTATGTAGGGTGATGCTATGCCACAAGGTGAATCTCGTAATGAGCTATTTTAAAGATCAAGGAATAGAGGTTATGGACTGATCTCCTCAGAGTCCAGACATGAATCCGATGGAAAACTTATGCCAGACTCTGGGAAATGTTATGGCAGAAATCTAACAACGGTTGTAGATTTATGGCTGAAATTAGAAGAATTGGCCAAGATTATAGTTGCTCAATGTTAAAATTTGCCCAAATCCTGCGTTCGTAAATGCACGTCATTGATTGAAAACGAAGGTATTAAGAAACTACGTGATCTGTTTTGTAAGCATGTTTAAGTAAGACCGTTATATTTCTTTCCTCTTGAATACTCAAAATAATAAAATGTTGAATAAGTGTTGCAGTATTATTTACTCAACCTGAATATTTGAGAAATAATTCACTCAGCTCAGTCTACATTCAGCAAAAATAAAATTACAAACATTTTTTTAATTTTGAAGTTTTAATATTTGTCCTGTAATTTTAGACGGCACTGAACTGCAGGTAATTAAAATATCCCATAAAACTTTTTGTTTTGCAGTTTGTATTGCTAAGTTTTCCTTGAGCTTGCGTTATTGTTTGTAATTTTAAATTGAAATGTGTACACGTATTTGAAAATATTGGCTTGGTAACGAGTCCGTTGTGGGAGTTAAAAAATAAAATCTAGGTTCGACTATTTTTGTAAATTGAATTTCATAGCAATATTAACGTATCTGTATATCTCATGTGAGGAAAAATCTTACGATGACTCGTTTACGCTTTTGCTTATAATCGAGGTATCTAAGTATTGCTAGCTTATAAATATTGCTCCTACAACAAAAATTATTAGTGTTAACTTAAACGAATGTGTACATAAAACAGTGTTCAGGAACGTTTTCTTTTTCCTTCTTGTGTTGAATTGACTTGAAGTATTCATTGGCCCGTGAAAAAACTAAACAGCAAGTATCCTGTAGCGTTTGCTAGGTCGTATTTCCTATGGCGCACCACCCCATTCTGTACTGCGGGTGAATTCATCATTCACTTGCCACTGTTTACTGGGCTGCATACATGTATGGTTGCATTTTTTTGCATTTGCATTTTTGATGGTTGTATACAAGTATGTTTTTATTAGTGAAAGTATCAATCATGAGTCGAAATCTTCTATGACACTTTAAAATCTTGTAAAGAAATACTTTTTTAGCAGTGTGATGAGAAATGAATACTTGAAATGCTGAATATCCTTAACCCTTTCGATACTGACGGTACATATAAGTACCGCTCCTATTTTGCACATTTTAAGATGCAGAGCAACACGTGTGTCTGTGCAAACGCTGATGGGGCATTGCAAGCTAGAGTTTGATCAGGACAATGCATTGACCGTAAAACATCACAAAGCATCTTTTTTTAAATTTGATGTTAAATATCTTGAAAAGGTTCTGATATTTGCATCATGGTACCGAAAGGGTTAAAAAGGTTTATGTCCAGACTGGAAGAAATAAAACGTTAGTGGGGACGAGAGTCCTTCTAATACAATGAAACTACCTTGGATGTTTGATACTGAGCATCTAGAATAATTTGAGAGTGCTTCTGAGTTATAAATCGAATAACTGAAAACCTGAACTTGAGCAATGCTCACATTCACTGTGTAGAGGTGAATCTGATGACATAGAGCTGTTAACACGTTGACTCTGAAGTGGTACGTATGTGTACCACTTAGGTTAGGTTCTGTAATTTTTTCAGATATTTCTAGTGACTATGCGTACAAAGTGAAGTTTTACACCAATCAGGCAATCGGAGTCAACGTGTTAAAAACATGTTCAGTGGATTTCAGTAAGGATAATCAGACACCAATTAATACCAATTTAGATGGTATCGATTCATACATATTTTGATATGTATAATTTACTTCGTTCGATATGACCATTGGTTTACACGACCAGCCGCGAGCTGAGACTATGCAAAAATCAATGTCAATTTAACCCTTGTCTCATATGGTCAATTATGACCAGTCGCATCTGTACATGAGAAATCTATAATACGAACATTCGTGGCATTACAGTAGAACATCAAAAACTAGCCAGTTCCTGTGGAAATTCTACGATTTAGATTTGACTTATTTGAAACCATAATAAAGATAAATGCATTGAAGATTTACGACGAATTATTGTATTTTAAATGAATACTTTTCATTAATATATATACAGGACTTCCATTGTATATCTTATCGAACGATAACGTGGCGCAGATAGTACCCGTTTAAATTCCTTGATTCATAAGTAAGAAAATTAAGGATCTATGAAATAAATCAATTTTGCAATTTTACCCGTGGTACCGTCAGAATCTTTTTCTTAAATATGTACAGAACTTTCATTTTGTATCTTACCTAACGATAACATGGCCGCGTAAGAGAAGAAGGTTAATAACGGAACAAATGGCGTGTTTTATAGTGATCCAGTGCCTTTGGTAACCACAATACAATGCTTGTAATACAGGGTGGCGCATAAGTAACGCACTCTTTTAAAAAATTAATAATAAAGTATTACCGCAATATACACTGGGTATCTGTAGACAGGAAACGACATGTAATTATGGATACGACATGTCGTAATTATCCCCATCGTTATACCTTTCATAGTTTATTTATTATTAATTTTTTAGAAGGGTGCGTTACTTATGCGCCACCCTGTACATGCATACCCGTTCTGATTCGAGTTCAATAATTTTTCTTCAGTAATAGATAGGAAGTAATGGGACAGACATGCACAGATACAGGAAGATGGAGATACATAGTCGATTATATATGTAGATACTCCCACGGTACGCAGGGTGCAAGAAGGCAGTGCGGCGGTTGGCAGATGTATCCCGCCTGCGCGCCACCACCTCAGGTGGCAGGCTAACCACTTCAGGTGGCAGACATGCGTACACGTTCTGATTTCAATTCAATAATTTTTCTTCAGTAAAAGATAGGAAGTAATGGGACAGACACAGATTCAGAGAGAGATGGAGATTTAGGGAACGAGTTATTTTTCTGTAGTAATTATTTCGTGGATGATGTTCTTTGAGGGAAGTGATACAGTCGACTTCGTGGCTTGCAGATTTATTATTGGACACGATCGAAATCAGAGCAGAAGTGTTGTTAAGACTAGTAGTTGCAACTCTACGGTATATTCTAACCCGAATTCGCTTACCTCCATTAGACTTGGTCTTCAGACTGCGTTGCTTCTCGTACCAGAAGAATGTCCTCTAACCGTGGACGATGCGACATCAACAACCTTCGACCGTGACACACAACCTCTACTTGCGTGACGACTATCCCTATACTAGTGTTAGTAACTGAATCTACTTAGCCTAATATTTTACGAGTACAGATCTACACGACAACGACTACTTTTAACGAACAACCAGCGTGCAACCTGCACCTGAGCCGCTTTTCGCGCCCACAACCACAGCACCGACACGTACACGACAGGGCTCAACTTGCAACTGACGCTGCCCCCGCATCATCCCTCACTCAAGCCCAGGCGTCGCCGTTGAGGTGCCAATTACTAATTTATACATTATGCCACATCTCCACGTGATTTTAAAATCACAATACTTTAGATAAATTACTTACTGCTATGGAGTCGACATTTTGTCACTACCTTAACTACCATAATCTATCTACATCTAAATGATAATTTAAACATCTAAACTGTAATGTAGTCGGTGATCCAGGCGGGAAGTCTTCTATCTCTCTTCATCTGCTGTGGTTCATTCTCACCCCCACTTTGTTCAACTTTCATTTGCTACTCTTGGACCGATGACAGCCCCCACCTCTCTCATCCCTAGCTTCTTCGTCTCGGGGTAAAGGAGGAACTACTGAGCGCACGTCAAGTACGTGTCTTGGCACCCCATCCACTTCAGTATTATTTGATGAGGTCACTCCTGTTACCACGCCTCTACCCCACTGTGTAGTGCAGTTTGCATTAGGTGGTTTTACCCACACTTCTTCTCCCGTTCGTATTGTCGAAGCATTATGTTGGTGTCGATACCGTCGTGCGGTCGACGTGCAGGGTTCGAAAAAAGGACTGTCTTCTGTGCAGCTACCTTTTCGGGGGCACTTGCTTTTCTGCCCTTCCTGAGGTTCGTGTGTCGGTACCGCCTAC